>JARYHS010008166.1:0-10000 GCA_031002005.1 Vandiemenella viatica
ACCTGACAGGTCATCGGAAGTGTTGTATGATAGCGCTAGTGAATTGTACGATATTACCGGCCGGCTGATTTCAAACGTGTTGCGCTGCGATTGGCTCTCGTCAGACCACGTTAATCATAGCAAGCATGAAGTTGTTTAAAAAGATTTTATAGCAGTTAAAATATTCTCTTGTCAGACTCAACTATGTGGTAATTAATTGGCCACCCGTCGTTCCGACAAAGGAAACCAACTTGTTGCTCGTAACTTTTAAATCGGCGCACCGTGAACGGAAATTATTCCTACATCTTCTCATACTGACGATTGCTGAAGATTTAGTAACTTGTGGATGAGCTAAGCGAGGAAGTGATGACAGTAGAAGATCATTTGCGAGTTTCTTGAAAAAATTAGTCTAAGTCAAACATATAAAATTGAGAACAATGTGCGCTGTGGACTAGAACATTAAGAGTAGTTAAGCGGTACCGGTATGAAAGTATAGAAAATGATCTTTTGCCAGAAGAAAAATCATAAATGATAAATCAAGATGTTCGCAAACTTTTAACCAGTGTTGAAATTTCGTAAGAAAAGGATCAAGCTTCTTATTTGTGATTTCACCAACTTCCAAGGATTAATGCCAAGGATTTCTACTGGTTCATACATTTTTTTAAAAAATTGAGTAACTGCAGATAATGCAGTTATGTAATGTGAAACATGAATATAACAAATTATTTTTGACACAGTCACAGGATTTAACATATTCTGTAAATACATTCCATTGTTCGTAATATGATTAGCTGCGGTAAAGTCTTTTTCTTAGGTAGGATTCCAACAAAGCAGTAAAGAACTTGTTACAATACACCAACAGAAACCTGAGTGAGGTGTAGAATTAAACCCACTGACACGAAATAATAGAAATAACGTTTAAATATTTAATATATATGTTGCCCGTCACATGCTTAGCATAGAACAGGGAAGCGATATTGAATAACAGACACCACTCTTTGAATGGTGAAAATAGTTTCCTTGTGGCCCCTAAAAGTTTAATTTAATTTAATTGCAATGGAGCACAGGCGCCGGTGGCAATTTCCCAACACCCCCATCTGCCCCCTCTCACATTGTGTTGCTTGTTACAGGAAATTGGTCATCTTGAAGGCGAGGAAGCGTCAACAACTACGGAATGGACCACGGATGAAAGTGACGACTAATGCCCATTACAAGTAACAAGTGTCTTCGTCTGTATGCTGCTGTGACTGTAAATGGGAACAATGTCTTCTTTTAGGAGCAAAACCATTTACTAACAGTAGTTTCATTACGAGCAATAAAACGATTTTTCCTGCGGGGTCACCCTTTTTTTACATGAAACTTTGTTGTTATTTAAACTTTCGATATCTTTGAGAGTACTCACCAGCAATAGATAAAATAAAAGCTATTGCCTGATCACCCTGTAGAAACTCCCGTAAAGTAACGAAAGTATTAAGAAATCAGGCTAAGTCAAAATGTTAAGTTGGTATCTCCCAAATTCAGTGAAGCACGGTAAAATTCGTCAAATTGGCTGTGCGCTACTGAGTATGGTTAGTAGATTCATAAAAATCCGCACCAGATGAAGGAGGTAATCTTGAATCATGATATCAACCAGACGCCAAAAGACGTCGCTGGGAGATTCTGTTAGCCAGAAAAGATCCCACCAGTCGGTCGCATTCGGGAGGACGCGTGTTGGAATCCCCGTCCGGGCATCCAGATTTTAATTTTCCATGGTTTCCCCAAATCACTCCAGCCTAATGCCGGGATGCTTCCTTAAAAAAGGCCATGGTCGAATTCCTTCCCGGAAACCAGTCGGCAATAGTGCCAGCCATTATCTTTATGATTTAAGCAAAAAATGAGATGAGTCTATTTCTCTAAACGATGCGGATTCTATATTAATGAGTGATATTCGTTGTTAAACTCGAAAATTACTTGACTGCAAAACAGTTAAGTGAATGAATGCGAGATATATACCTTAAACATTCTAAATGTTTTTGGGAATAGCAAGAGTTCAACTATAAACCTGACTTGATGACACAGGCATTTAAGTAAACGTATATTAGCGGTAGTCTTTTAATTATATTATGTTATATTTTTTGGTTGCGTTAGTTCTTCTATGCTGTTTAGCATTTAAATACTGTTGGTTGTTGGATAGTGTAATTACTGGTGCTTATTTTTAACAATTATTTTTCGATAATTTTTTCCATTCTTCGTCTATTTTAAATCTTATCACTGCAACAATTATATGATTCTTTTATCTTTACACGGAATATGTAAAACAAATCACTCAGTTGCAAAGATACTATATTAGACACCAAAGACGCAACCTTTATCTCGTATTTTTGGCTCAATCACTCAGAAAGAATAAAAAAATTAGGGTGAAATTTCTAACACGAACACTGTATAGTCAATTAATATAATAGTTATTTTCAAATATTTAAAAGGTGCCAGTTTAATTTTACACCTAACTAGATGACCCGTGCGAAAATTTCGCTAATTCGATGAATGGTAAGGTTGGGGGTTTGTAATAGGTTGAAAGAAGAATCGCTTCATATTGTTTCAATTGTTTATTTGTTTACTGTAATAAGTACGTACAAACGTTGACGCCAGTGAAGCAGTTTACTAATATCTCTGTGATTTATACTAATTCTATCTAGCAGCTTGGCTCCGAACTGTCTCATACGCGTGACTTTCAAAGTTATTACTTTTGCCCTTTAAAGGTCAAATTCCGAAAAAATTCGTTCTTAAGAAATGATGTGACGAAAACAGAGATCTTTAACATGATAGCTCATCCATCTATTTTGGCTAGATATCAAAGGAGATAAATGGCTCATGGTAAAATACTTTACGGAAATAATGATAATTTTTTCCTTTAAGGGGAAATTCCGAAAAATGTTTTTCTTAAAATATGATTTGATCAAAGCGGAGACCTTAGTCTCTAAAATAATACCTCATTTCTAGATTTCGGTTAGATATCAAGGGAGATAAATAGCTCGTGACAAGAAAATACGTTATGGAGATAACAATAATTTTGCTCTTTAAGGGTAGAATTCCGAAAAATTCCTTTCTTAAAATATGATGTGACCACGACGAACACCTTACACTTTAAAATTATACCTCATTTCTCTATAACGGTTAGATATCAACGGAGATAAATGGCTCGTGACACAAAAATGCGTTGTAGAATTATTGATACTTTTGCGCTTTATGAATTGAATTTCGATAAATTCCTTTCTTAATATATGATGTCATCAAATCGGAGATCTTAATTTTTAAAATGGTACTTCATTTATGGATTTCGGTTAGGAATGCAGGGAGATAAATGGCTCATGGTACAAAAAACATGATTTTAGAAATATTGTCATTTTTGCTCTTTAAGGGTTGAATTCCGAAAAATCACTTTCATAAAATACGATGTGATTAAAGTAGGGATCGTAAGCTTTAAAATGATACCTCGTTCATACATTTCGATTAGTTATCCAGGAAGATAATGGCTTGTGACAAAACAACACTTTATAGAAGTAATGTATATGATTATTAGTAACTAAGACGGGAACTAAGTGATGATTATCAGTTCACAAAGAGGTCCATAGATTAGTTAGATTTTTAATCTCGGTTTGGAGAAAACATTGCAAATGCGGAGAAATTTCATAGCTCAATGAAGGATCGCTTGGATCGAAAGTTGAAGTTTCCAAGTTCGAATCGCACTACAGCCAGGAATTATAAGGGTTTTGCAATGGCGCTCCTTTGGTCGGATAATACTTGACCCCCTCTCCCCCCAGTCCCATACCACCTCTAATGACATCGAGATCAACGAGGCGTAAAGCCATAAGTAAAAAAATAATAATAATTAGGTTGTAGGTAAAGCAACGAGACAGATTCTTACAATTTCATTTAAGTATCAAGTTTTCCGTAGAGTTCTGTATAGAAATTATTACAATAAAAACAGTCGCAGCAAATCGAAATTCCATTACCAGCTTTTAAGACCTAAGAATTTAATTCTGACTGCAAGTAATACTTAAGCAGAAATGTTTTTCGGTCGCGGCATTGTACAGAACTATTGAATAAACTTCGGTTTTTCCTGAAAATGGATTTTCAATTTTCCTCTTCGGATTGGTTTTGAAACATGATTCTACTAATATTGTTGCTGACTATGGTCTTTGCAAATAAGGGATATTTCATTATCTGTTTTTATTAGTTTGAGAAATTTGCACATACGTTTACTTAGCGAACTGTATTTTTTTTCCTTCAGATTTTTGAAGTCTAGGATGTTAAAATACCTAGAAAACGTAAAGTTCGATAAATCTCCGACATGCGAAAATAAATAAATAAAATCTAGGAAGGCGGAAACGTCTCACATAACATTATTTTATTACTTTTCTTTTCTTACACACCTGTCAGCGCATTCTCTCTAGGTTTTAATGCTGCTCGGGGTAAACAATGACCAATTGTTTCCGTACCACCCAAAAACTACTGAATAGATTTCACAGTTTAAAAGCTTGGCCTAAAATCTGAAGTGTTTCAGAACTTTCTACGCCACCAAATGACGGAACAGGAAATTAATAATTCTTCTGAACTAAAACTTCTTTATCTATAATATGACATAACTTGAAAGTTACTGCAACAAATTTGACGTAATTTTCGCAGTTTGATATTTTATAACATTAAATTTTAGTTTGTCTAATTACGGTGGGAGGACTGGCCTCGAAGCACGAAATTAAAAACCTATGATGTACATTTAATCTATCTTCCTACAATCTGTCGTAACTTAAAAAGAAAAACCACTTAAAAGATTTATGAGGTTTGAACAGTTTGGAACCTTACGGTCAGGCTTATGATCTGAGATTTTAATCTCCATGCTGTATTATCTGTGGACGGAACAGAAAATTAAAATCTGATTAAAACATTAACGAGGAAATTCATGTGACACTCTCCTAATGTCATCAATCGAGTGTTTTCATAACAGTCTTTAAACCCCATTTATTTCTGTAGCGAAGTATCGTCCAATTAGTGAGTGATAATGGTTTACGAGGGAAATGTGTAGATTAAAGATAATTTACAGGCCAGCCACAAAACAACTGATACCTCCAAAGCCACGGGAAAAAGCTAGTATAGCAATAGAGGCGACGAGTTTTTTCAACATTCACAAAAATATTCTTGGGTTTCCACCGGAGGAGCAATTCTAGTTGAAGCGACGTTTCGGAGCCGGTCTCAGAGATCATCTTAGGTGAAAATGCCGAGTTTCTGGTGTGGCTGCGCTTATATAACTCATCTGTCACCTGTGGCTGTTGATCTCTGAGCCAGATGTGCATAGCTCCTTTGGAGGCGTCTATTAATTACGTGAGGTGTTTTTACAGAATTTCGGACCCTCCCCCTCTCTGGTGCGACTTCATGAGATCTGGTCGAACCCCCCCCCCCTTCTACTAATCAACCTCGTAACTTTTTGAGACCTTTTATTTTTTTAGGTCTCATGTTTCCAAGGGCGGTTATACCCCCTCCCCGCCCCTCCGCCTCTAAAGTCGTGAGATTTAGTCGGAACCTCCCCTCTATTTCACCTCACGTAATTAATGGACACCCCCTTTCGGTGCAGTGGTGGTGCAATGAGTTGAGCAGCGTGTAACATAACAGTAGCATTCCGCCGACCCGCAAGTAGTGCCGAGATGAGTGCATGAATACATTGTTTCAAGTCAGTCGTAGCTGAACTATAGTAGCGGACGGCTCGCGTCGTGTATTGTGTTAGACGCTAATTGAACAGTGCGGTCTAGTAAGCATCAAGAAGAATACTGAATTTATTTAGCCAGAAAAATGTGTGCTTTACAGAAAGTTGAACAATGTAAGAATATTAGCAGAACAGTGAACTGTGACGTCGGAAGTAATTTAGTGTGAAACTGATTTGATTATTAACTTTACTTTTATCAAAGAATCTAGCAATCTACGGTTGACGAAGTCTCAATAGCTTTAACATTTAAATTTTGTAGTGGCCAACCGGTTCGATGTTGTACGTTATTTCAATAAATGTGTGGAGAACTTAATTTCATTATCTTATACTTGAAGACTTTTCTTAGTTAATTATCCACTTCTTGTGTCGGACTGGTTGAGGACCCTATCTGGCGACCTACGGTGACTACGAACGAACTAAAATTCAATTAACCGGCTTCTAGTGCTGTGTATTAATAGTTTGAGAACTTTAGTAAGCACAAAGTTCGGTCTTGCATTAATAAGAACAATCTATACATCATCATATATTACCCCACCAACCCCATAAAAGTCTTACAAGCGGGCAGATGCCATTGAGGGATGGTGGCTGTCGGCTGTTGGACGGAGTGCGTTCTCGAATTACCCCCAGCTGGAAAACGTCGCTTCTACTTGACGGACTTCCTTGGTGGTAGGATCGAGAATATTTAAAGCAGTTTATATATCCGGCATGAGGGATTCCTTCTCAAGCCCCTAAATGCTGTTTCGTGTAAAAAAATAGATGAACACTTGGAAAACATGCTGAGCAATCGCAAATTTCTGGTCCTCTTGTAACGAAAAAATGTTTGTAGGCTATGTAATGTTTGGTAACTGGATGTTCTTCCAGCCTTATACCTGTTGCTGACACACACAAGTTGTCGTTACTCTGCCACAGTATTCAGGAAGCACGTTTCCATACCTTGTTATTGTTTACAGACTTAGTAGAGATGATATGGAATAATTTGGATCGCGAAAGGAACGTACTGGTATACTGCTAGCCACTGGGAAGGATTTCGCCTAGATTCGTAAGTCAACAATGGTCGCCCTCCGGACAAGAATTTCTAATGGAAACGCTTGTCACTAGCAGGTTACTACTAAAGAATGTTCGTTATGATTCGGAAGGTCAATTTTAAACTGTTTATTTCAAAACACAAATGCCCAGGCCGGTACTAGTAAAATGAATGTTTAGGCATTGTACTTCGATTTGACAAGTTAGCAATCAGTGGCGTAGCTAGGTCAACAAGGGCCCCGGTGCAAAAGATTTATTTTGGGCCCTCAGGCCAGATGGGTGACCTTCTTTTTCCTTTGTGTTGCTGGTAAGGGTCCCCTGAGCTGAGGATGGGGCCCTTGAGTTGTGCTTAGGGGCCCCCTGAGCAGTGGTTGGGGGCCCCCTTGAGCAGTGAGAGGGCTCTTAGTGAGAGGCTTCCTGTGTCTCAGGGGCCCCCTTAGACGACTGTAGAGCTAAAAAATAAAAGATCGCCAGTTTGCAATGAAGGCTCGTGGGCCTCTGAATTGCGCTTGGGGGCCCCCAGAGGTGCGCTTTGGGGCACCCAGAGGTATGCTTGGGAGCCCCATAAGCGTAGGGGCCCCGGTGCACTGCACCGCCTAGTCCCGTAGTAGCTACGCCCCTATTAGCAATTAGAAACTCGGCGCCCTGAATAGCACACGTTGATATTATCGGGTCACCGCACGAATCCGACAGTCTTCGCGGTTCACATTACTGTTCGTCGCGATAATAGAAAACGCCAGCTACCCGGCAAAACACTACTCGGGGTCCATATGCGGGTCAAAAACGAGCGATAGATACGTCAAATCACCATAGCCACTTGTAAAGACTCTACTAACGACATGCCTGTCTGTCGTCTTGTTGGTGTTGCAGCCAATCGTAATCCCTTTGACCGTCACATGACGTAACCAACCAATCATGTGTCTCCTCAACCCCTTGTACACCAGAGATTACTTTCTGGTGTAGCCTGTCCCCTCTTTTTCTCTCTGTTTAACTCTGAAATTTACTGTTCTATCTCGCCAACTAACATAGCCTTTGCCGGCTCGGTCCCTGTACCCAAAACAGTTCACCAACTCTGTTCTCTTAACACTCGCGATACGCGCTGAGGGACCAATAGAGTTGCTGGCGTGTACTCACTTCAGATAACAGAGAGGATAAGGAAATATTTTTGGGACCATAACTTGAATATAGTATTGTAGTACGGAATCCATCTTTTAGATATCAAATACAGGAGTGTTAAGAAGTTAAGACACACTACTGTTTATGAAAACCAACACCAAGAAGGAAACACCTGGTTGAAATGACATTTATTCCATAGATTAGGCATATGGTAATGTACAAATGATTAGACTTGTAGAAATGACCGTGATAATGCAGTACGGTACGAAGCCGCCACATGCTGCAATCAGAACCATTAGATATCGTGGAATGGAATCAAATGGAACCTGGATATGGCACTGTGGAACACGCTGCCACGCGGTTTGTAAGTATCGGCAGTGGTTGCAGAAGGTTCAGAATAAACTAATTGCCGACAGACCATTTTTCAGACAAGTTCTATCGACGACATGTCAGGCAAAAGTACAGGCCAGTGAAGCAGTGGTTCCCGTCGTTCTTCGAATAAGGTTTGCACATTCCAACCCATATGTGGCCGGGCGTTGTCCTGCTGAAATACAGCATGTAGAGCTGGCTGTAGTAAGGACAGTGGCTCGGGCTTGCAAACGTCCCCGTTGTGGCGGTTGCTGTTCAAAATGCCCTCAGTACGTAGGAGGCGAGATTCCGTGTTAGATATAGCCAATGGCGGGCCTTGGTCATCACACCTGGAGTTTGTCAGCTATTCCGCTCAAAATGCAGTCTGCCAGATTGCGCTCACATGCGCAAAATAAAATCAACAGAATCGAGAGTTGATAACTTTTTTGTTTACTTCCCCATTCTTATGTTACCAACTCTACCACGATCCGCGGTCTCTCACACCTACTACAAGACCCTCAGAAAATCGTCAGTAGCGTAATCCTTAAAGCCCGGGATCCACCAAGCGCTCATTGTTTGCAAACTTTTGTGTGTTTGCAGTCGGGTGATTTGGCTTGTTGTCTCCACCAACCAAATATCCCAAAATTTGTAGTCGTTCCGACTACTACCTGTAGGATCCAGATGGCTCCGAGAGGAAAACTTATCGCTAGTACTGCATCTTGTGTAATTACGTCTGTTTTAAAAATAAGAAATCCCACGCGACTGCTGTACGACTTAAGAACAGATGATAAGTGGTTTAATAACCATAAATGCTACTATTTTCCTACCTACTTTGAACCAATGTAATAACAGAAAACATAATGCAAGATAATTTATAAAATTACACACCTTTTCCTGTCACCATCGAGTTCTGTTGTTTAACTTTTTCTCTTTTGAATGATGAGAGCGAAAAATTTACTTTCCCCTTAACAACATCGATAGTGGCTCCATATCAGTTGTAATTTCGCTCCAGATATAGTGCTTTTTGATTTTGTTGTGGTAATATCTGTGACTTCTCTACCATATGTGTGGCTTTGATTTATATGATTCAATGAACAGAAAACACTTTTCACTATCCCAGTCCATAGTAATATTATTTCTAGATTTAAAGCTAATATACGGACATCGGCCGGAACACCTGCAAATCTTTGTTCGTGAGCGCTATTCTCGTCTCCACTGGACAAATTCTGAGTTCGTAAACATTTTAAGCGTTTGCAAACGTTTTGCGCGCTTGGTGGTTCCCCACCTTAAGACGTGTACACATTAGAACGAGGCAACAAACGAACGGGACCGAGGCGAAGCGAGGCAGAACGTATGCCTCGTATGTACATTGTTTTGTACGAACGAAGTTCGCCGAGGCATCGAACGAGTTGGCAGTGCTGTGTAGTTAGAGCGTGGATATGGAACGGTGGCTAGTGCTTCAATTGCACTTACAGTTGATGTTTCTAGAAAATCAGATGCATCATCTAAGAATATGACCTTAAAATAAGTTACTTTAATTTACTTTTGAAACATATTACATATTAATTGTAAATATTACTCTAGAATTCATTGAAATAAAACTAAATTATGCTTTATCATGTTGTTTTTATTTTCATTTGTAAAAAACTAAATTCTCTCAGATACTGAATATTATGAACTAACTTACCTTTGCCTGTTCTCACGTTATTAAGAGCTCAATTTTCTTCCTCTTTCCTGAAAAAAAATGAAAAAGTCACTCTTCTCCAGTAAGTGCACTTATTTTGCACCAAGAATCGT
>JARYHS010008168.1:0-24990 GCA_031002005.1 Vandiemenella viatica
GACCTCCTTTTCTTGATGCACTATTATTTTATGTATAACTACATTCAGCTGCATGTAGGTTGAACCCATTGGCACACAAAGTATTATCTTCATTAATTCTTAGCGATTTTAAAACTTTCCACTCAATTAGTGTGGATTAAGTGACTGCCGACATTTATCAGACCAATTAGGTAAATTACGAGTGTTAGCATTTACACACCAATTGTGGTAACGGCGTGTATGGACGAGAAAGGCCCACTCTCGTCTAGAACACATGCAACCTGAATTCTCATTTATTATTATTTTTTAACTAAAGTTAGTTAATAATTTATAATTGCTTAAAAAGAGAGATACTGTTGTTAACTGTAGAAATGATAATCACTGTTCCGAAAGAAATGTCACTTAATTTATTTAGCACAGTTCTTTAAAATTAACATTTAAATACTCACGCTGCGTTATAATAGCCTCCGTATACACTTGAAAACGTATTACAGCTTTCATGCAATAGAGTTCAAACCCACTTCATGCGATATTTACAGTCGAGCGCCGAACATTCAATGTTCCTGCTTAAGTGTTGATGGCCAATGTTAGCTAACGAAAGTAGACTTACCCTACCCAAAGAATTGTGGAACCCTGTCAGGCTGTCATAATATACTAATGTTAATACAGTTAATCAAAGCAAATAATTTACTATTAATAATATTAACTGGAGAATTGTGAGATTATCAAAAGTTATATTTAACGGCGAGATATTAAATTTGACGAAAAAATCTCCATAAATCATTTCTCAATCAATAGGATAAAAGATTGTTCTCGTTGGCAGAATTTTTCGCTAACAGTTCTTACTTGTCTCTTGGATATCGTATAGTGGTCACTAAATTTTGCTTCCGCAACGTTGGTCTACAACACGATTGAATGTCAAAGGATTTCTAGCAACGGTTCAGAGCTCTGACTGAACAGAACAAATTCTGTGCTTACTGAATATTATTGCAGCTAATACTGTGTGACTTGTAGTGGAAGCCGACGCCGCATTTCTAAGGGTATGAATCCAGTAGCTACCGCTCTAAACCAATCTTCTCCGAACGCCTTTGGAATCGCACTACACAACTCAACAGCCTCTAATGCTTATGGCTTCGCAACTGGCTCCAGCAGTAATAATGGAGCGACTTGCAAACTGGGTTTAATATTCATCAGCCAGCACTGCGTTAGCAGGTGTAATAATATATGGCTTCCTTGCTGCTGGTGCCGCTGTGAGAGGCAACTTGACGTCTCTGAACTGGAGCTTCGTGTCGGCGAAGTTGGTCACCTCTCATGACGATTTCTCTGTTTGAAATGAGAGACTCTGAAATCCTACATGTCTCTAAAGCAGTAAACACGCCTAATATCACGGCTTTCATATTCACTGTCGTACTTGTGGCGGAGCACGTAAAATTAATTTAAAATTCTGAACTAATTCATACATCATCGGAATGATAGATCTAAAATATTTTTTTTTTGGTAGTGGTTGTGTAATAGGAGTGAAAATGGATCCGTTTAAATTGTTTCATATAACCGCTTTGGGTATTTTCTATTGATATGAATTTTGATGGTTTTGTTTCTATCATTAATTAACAGATTGTTTATTACTAATATGCTCTCACATAAATTATTAAGGAAAATATATTCTTTAATTTTGTGAGGTACGAGTCAAGCATTGCAAACGTGTAACTCGTTAATCAATAATCATTATTAAATATTTTTTGTGCAATGGCGGGAAATGTGTGGAGAGGGTGAGGGAGTGGCAACGAAATAAATATATATATTTAATATTATCTACTCCATCACAACATTCACAAGAAGACTACTCCTTAAGAAAATAATACATAGGTGGAAAGTGCTGCATTTAATCATCATACCATTCAAGAAGTAAACTAAAAAAAAAAAAAAAAAACAGTATGTATTTCGGTACTGATATTTTGCAAAATTATCAACGCTTATACTATATGATCAGAGGTATTTAAAAAAGAGTTAGGGTTACTATTAACACGCTACAAAGAAGGAGTCAACCTGTTTTTTTTAATCGTGTCTGTATGTCTGCGTCTACATGAAAGGGATTCACATAAAAACTACTGATCGCTTCTGACGGTCTTTCGTTTACTGTTCAGCCACTGGTCTACCTGGTAAAATAGGGTATGTTTCGTATTGAAGTGATGTCGGAAACATAATAAATTAAAAAATTTAGTCAGTTTTTCTTTGAACGCAATTCACACAAAACCTAGTGGTCGAATTTTAATGTGGTTTTGTTTAATGTACAAAACATAGTGTCAAGTGTAAAATGAGGATTGAAAAAGTGAAAAATTTGGACTTTTGTTTGTTTGTTTAGTGCGATTTACGCAAGAAATATTGGTCGGATTTTGGTGTGGTTTCGACTAATTATAGACCACGGCTTCATGGATAAAATAGTTTGCGTTTCAATTGGATGTGACACTGCAAAGAGAGAAATTCAATACAATTTTTAGTGGAAAGCGATTCACGCTAAAAGTGGACAGATTGTGATAGAGGTCCGATTAATTTACAAGCTTAGTCACACAGGTAAAATATAGTATGTTTCAATTTTATGTGACGTCGTTAAGTGATAAATTTAAGGTAGTTAAAAAACTATTAGTTGTATTTTTTATAGGGTTTCGATGAATGTATAGCCCCTGGTCGCGCGGGTAAACTAAGTAACATGTTTAGAATAATTCTTTACCGAAACGCGAAACACACTGGTTGAGTTTAGACCAATTTACAGCCCGTGGTGATGCGGAAAAAATAGTGTGTATTTCATATTGATATGATGTCGGAAAACAGGAAAATTTTCAAGATTATTATAACTTTTGATTGAACGCGATTCACAAACAAATACTGATCTGATTTCGACTAATACACAGTCGCGTGGATGAAAGCGTGTATGCTTCTTTTTGATGCGATGTTGAAAAAATGAGAAATTGGGGATAATGTTACGTTAAACATGCGCCAAATATTTCTCAGATTTTGATGGAGTTTTGATTGATGAACAGTCTGTGGCGACGTGGGTAAAATAGGGCACGTGTCATTTTGATCTATTGTCGTAAAACCGAGGAATTTCGTAAATTATTATATTTTTAGTTGAATGGGTTTCATTAACAACCTGACAGCTTGATTTATGTGGGGTATAGATTAATGTAAATCCCGTGATGAAGTTGGTACGATAGTTTATGTTTAATTTTCATGAGGTTCCTAAAAGCTGAGCATGTTAGCATCAATTTTTTTTTCTTTGAACGCTATTCATACAAAAACTAATGACCGGATTTAGATGGATTTTAAACTAATGTATAGCGCGTGGTTTCACAGGAAAAACCTATAATTTAAAATCAATTCACGGTGAAAAATTCTGATTTTGATTTCGTTTTAATCAATATACAGCTCATGGTTCAGCGAGTAAAATAGCGCGTTTCATTTTTGACCTGTCTTTGGAAACCTGAAGTCAGCTTTTAAGCTGCATAATATATTTAGAGGAATGAAGATACAGTTTGGCAACCGTCCATGCAAAAAGATTTTCCTTTCAGTGATCCACAGGGACCGAGGAACATGAACATCTTGACCATGTTGGTTTAAGAGAGTGGTATGTACAGTCCAGTCGAACGAAGCTAATCACTAGTCACTAGTTTTAAATAAAAATGTTTGTACTGTCGATTATTCCGAAATTTTAAGGGTATGTATCATTTTTGAAACTTTCTCAATAATTTTTGAAAGCCTTTTCCACGTATAGACGCATGCAGTTCATAAGCTTTAATTACCAAAACCATCCCTTTTTATCTATTTCAAAAATTTCTCATCGGCTCAATTTCATTTTTGTAAGAGTAACGAGTTGCTGTATGCTTCGATCTTATTACGTCACTCCAACCAATCAGACAAATAACAATGCAAGATCGTTATTGAACGAATCGATACTTTAGTACTTGTTTTGGCTCATCGGGAATTGCTTCTTTTGCTGGGCATTAAATTATAAACTTAATATGAATTTCAACTATCTCCAAAATTCGTGGATGTGATGATGAACTGTCGGATATGTTGGCTGCCGTATCTTTTTCTTGATATATTTGCGAAAGACGAATAAATATCAGTTGGTATCCTTAGGTTGACATATCAGAAGGAATCCTTGTGATAATGCTCTTTAGCAATAAGGTAATGTTTATTAATGGTGGCAACATGAAGAACTGTAATATTCACTACCCGCTTGTGAACAATATGTTCTTGTTTCGAGGAAAGGAGTAACATTGGAGGTTGTCGGTAAAGAAAAAAATGTGTATCACTTGGGGATAATACTACGGGCGCGCATAATTTTGTAAGAAACTCCTTCAGGAAGCAATCTTTCATGAGTTCTATTTTTATGGGTTCTAAAGTTCTTATTGCTTCAGCTCACACTTTTGGCTATGTTATCAGAGATTCCGCTTTCCGTTAATAGTGGTTTTTCTTCTTCAGCTGGCTCAATACATTTTTATTTTTGTTTTCCTCTGAGATTTTGTAGATAATTTTACTTTTTAGAGTGAAGCAACAACTTAAGCGATGTGTGAGGGTTTTACTGTTTTGTATTATACTGGTAACCAGGTACTTAAAGATTAACAAAGATGTTAAAGTCATCCAACATCAAAACAATGTAGGGTTCACAAAATATCACCTTATCCCATAATTTCGTGACCTGACCAAGAAAACTAAATGGTATAAACGTGCGAAAACTGAGTAATATTTAAGTCTTTGTAGAATATTTACCAAAATTACAACTCCAGGAATGAACCCATCTATTGTTACAGGTACTGAAACTGGATGACGTGTGCGTTTAAAATGAAAAAGAGAAGAAATAAATTGGAGCTGTGATTAAAATATTAGCCACAAGAAGACATGAAATAGCATATTGTAATAACATTACGGGAGAGTGTCCCTGCCTACTGCACAGTAAAAGATAAAGCATCTGAATTTAAGTGGTGGAGAACAAGAGCTGAAGATGATTTCCATTCAGGGAGGAGACTGTAGAAAATCACTTGGGAAAATGTTGATGGAGATTCATGAGTTGTCGATGGTAGACATAAGGGTAACAGCTCGACAGACTGAGGATATCAGTTATACCAAGATAAACTGTGGACCGTATTCTCATTAAATACTTCTACACGAAAAAGATTACCTAAATCTTTAACACAAAATGGAAAGGTTGAGAAGGTGCAGATGTTTGGAGAAAATCCAGCCCTATTTAAAACCAATCTAGTGAATTTACAGAACAATTTGTGTCTATCGGTTAAACCAACAGTCAGTACAGACTATTATTTTTCACACTCCAAGGAAGTGCAAGGCTCTTCAGCATACTTCAGGGGATCCGATGGTGTCTATATTTCGTCTTCTGAGGGGGTGTCCTACTGTTAGAGTTCTTGATGTTGGGTTAAACGAATTATGTTTACCTTGTGGAGCAACTGAGAGCAGTTGTCGAAGAAAACAAAAGCAGTAACAATAATGTGAGCTGCAAATCTTTTATCGCCATTGCAGAAGTTCATGTGTGTGGACTTTTTTGGTATAAAAACTCACTGTTCATTTGATATGGTTCCTTCTCACTTCTACCTGTTTTCGAACATTAAAAACGTTCTGTCTAACACCTATTTCAAGTTAGATGATGAAGCCATGTGTGCTGCACCCCACCCGTGAGAATTCCTACAATGCGAATGCCATAAAAGTAAGAAAAAATGATGAATTGTATGTAGCTACGTGTAGAAAGAGACCTCAATTTTTAACTTATATGTATCGGTTCGCTACAGATTGTCCACTAGACTGGGGCTAAGATGAAATAATGTAAATCTTGCAGTTTTAAAGAATCATTTTACCACAAATTCCCTGCCCATTAGTAAATAATATTAGAACCAAGACAGTGCAATTGCTGCTAGTCAGTTCTAGGTTTGTATTCAAATTTGGTGCCAGTGTTATTCCTTCACAGAGTACTTGAGGTCGTCTCGATTTCACATATCTGTAATCTACAACAATAGAAATGCTTTGCGGTATTATATTATTTTATGAAGCTGGTAACTGATATATCCTATCTGCTCTTATGAATCAGAGAGCTTGATTTCAAAACATTCGCTACTCCTGCCCCGGACACGAATCCCGGCAGGCGCAGGAATTTTGAGAGTTGTGTTTAATCATATGAGCTATGCCAGGACGCTACGTGGTTCGGATTCCACGTTAAACTGTAGGTCCCAGAGGAAAGGAACTGGCCGTCCTACCTCTGACACAATGGCTTAGTATGCCTCCTTCGGGAGGATCCAACCAACCTTCGGGTTGTGGACTAAGTTAAGTCATATGAATCACTTGAGCCTGGCATTCTGGAGGATGTGGTTTCAGATCCCCATCCCGACATTCAGATTTCGGTTTTCCACGCTTTCCCGAACTCACTCTAAGTGAATTACTTCCAGTACCTTGATCCCAATCCTCTTCCCCCTCTTACGACTATGACGTTGACGAGGCGCAGAGCCACAAAAAAAGTACTATTACGAAATTACCACATCTGAACTACGAATATTTGTTGTTGTTTTTTTAATTTTTGAAAAGTAGGATTAGATATTTAAAAATGCGCACAAAGAATGTAAAATTTGTTATCATGTTCCTTATTTCAGTGTTTAGTTTTGTTAACGTCATAAATTTACTACTCTAGGTGTATTTATGTTTACGTCAAAAATTTAATCTAGTCGAAATGTTGAGATAAATCTTTTGAGTACAAAATTTAATATCACTCTTATTAGCTCCTTTCAGCAAGTGTCAAATCATACGTACCATTAGACTAATACTACATTTAAAATTAATTCTGGTAATTAAGTTGTATTCCAGTATACTAACGCAGAGAAATTGGCATCAAACAGGCAGACTGTCCTGATGAAGGTTGATATCAGTAAAAAGAACAAAGTACTCTTAGGAACGAGGGCAGTCCGAAAAGATCTCAGATTTCCATTCTTTGCTGATGTATTACTGAAACCTAAAATGTCAGCTAAATTTTCGTGAACACCCCTTTTACCATTCTTATAAACTACAAAAAATTGTTACGAGCCTTTTATGGGATCAGGGTCATATTGTATATCAGTTTGCGAATATCGAGGCGGGCGTATGATATTTATTCATCTCATGAAGAAATGTGACTTTACATTCCTTTACTTGTCGCGACATAACTACCTTTCAGTTATTTTTACTGACTTTAGCGTTGAGAAAATCGATGTTAGAACGAAGGCTTACCCGGTGTCGCTGAAATTCAATGATTCGCTGCCGAATTGTATTGATGAAAGAAGAGCTTTTGAGGCTTACTCTGCCCCCATCTTCAGGCCTGATGCTCACGCTGGGACAATCGGAGCTGCACTGAGCAAACTGTTGCCATTATTTCCTCACCGCTAGAGGAAAAAAAAAATGACGCCAGTAATATTAGAATGAAAAGGTTGCGGGTGGATACTTCTATTTTTAATAAAGGAAGACTGAAGCAGGCGGCACAATTCATGGAAGTTGCGTGAAAATCTTGCTGTAGCACTTCACGGAATAAAATAGATAAGTGTGAAATGGTTCTATAACTAAATTGTAAGCAGTTAGCTTGAACTCTTTCCTGACACCAAGAGGTCAGAATAAGAAAAACAGGTTACTGGCAAAGTCTTGTGCAAAGTCCAGTTGTTAATTTCTACATGTTCGACGGATTACTATCTGTTATCTGGCTGTCGTCACTACAGCCCGTCCAGTTAACTGTGGCGGTTCAAGGTCAGTCTACACTATCCCCACTCCGCTGCCCTTACCCGTACGTGAGAAGGGGGAATTTGCTATTCTCTTACCTGGACACAGCCGTCAGTTCGCAGAGATAGAAACGGGAAGGGGTCAGGGTAACATGACCTTGAGCTGCCTGTTCTGTGTGAACAGAGTAAGGTAGCGAGGATCTAATAGGTCAAACGGACAGGTGGCTTAATTATGCTGCCATTATAGTTTTATGAACCTCATAGTGGACTATGACTTTCTATCCGTGTGTGAGACATATATATTTTCAACCTTGAAGGCCTTAGGACGACAGCTGCTTAGATGTACCGCCGAAAGTTTCCCGGTTCAATCTGTGGCGAGCCAGAATGACTTGTGTGAATCAATGAATACCTACTGCAGAGACACTACCACCAGGTGGCAACCTCAACTGGAAGACCTGGAGAGCGTTAAATCGGCTGAGAAGTGGAGTGGGCAGGACCAAAGATAACCTGGCAAAATGGAATTATCTTGAAGATCCTAATACTGCTTGTAAGTGTGGGGCAGAACAGACCATTCAGCATTTATACAACTGCCCGCAGTGCCCATCAACCTGCACTCTGCAAGACCTCCTTCGTGCCAGGAACAATGGCATACAAGTTGCTGAATTTTGGTCATCCATCAAATGAACTCTTTGTTGTTGATTGATATTATTTTATTTAGGTTATTGTTATTACTGTTTCTAACAATTTGTAAGCAGCGTTTTTGATACGAAATAAATAAACCTTGAAGGCAGTTTCTGGTTGCATAAAAGTCTGATTACAGAATGATGTCAAGAAGCTTTCTTACAATATACCTACTTCAGACATTGGTAGATATGTTTGGGCTGCTCATTCTACTGAAAAACGTTGAGTTTTACGTAATAACTTTATTTCTATTTTTAAAAATAGAATAAGATACGTTTATTTAATAAAATATAACTTTCCATACAAATATCATGTGTGGAACTAGAAGGAACAGGATGGATAGCAGGCAAAGCGATTGAACAATTCCAATTTTGCTGGGCCCGGTAGCAATTTACAAATGCGTATACGCATCCGCTGAATTTGAAACTCGGGAAGTGCTCTCACCTCGCGTCCACCCCCCTTGCGCCGCAGAAGGGGTTGGCCGGGCCAGGTGGGGCGTTTTGTTTGTTATTTATGTAGCGGGAGAGATGCTTATCAAGACAGACTGCTCCCCGGAGTTTCAGCGTGAGTGATACAGGTAGTGTGTAGCCCACAGTAGCCGTTAGGGGGAGGAAAGGAGAGAAGGAAAAAAAAATCAATCTCCCAGTCGCAGTCGGTCTCGATAGACCACCAACCTACGCATCAGGATTAGGAAACAAAGTTTCCCTCTCGTGTGCCAGGCGGTTCATACTTTGTGACAGCTCGAGAATAAACATCGCAGTTTATAATGTTCCGACTTCACCCCTAGTCTCCTAAATCCTCTCCTATCCCTGTAACGCTCGGGAATAATTTTGAATATGAATGTTGTTGCGCCACGGTGCAAGAATTTATTGGCCGGAATTATTATTCTGCCACTCCGAAAGACAGATTTTTCTTCCCCCTGCTTGTGGATCTTTTGAAATACTGTTGTCGTTTCCAGAACTAGCGTTGCTTTTTAGAGCACTTTTAAAAAGCGTAGAATGTTATTTCAACAGAATATATGTTCTTCAAATATTCATGATTTCTAAAAAATACATTGTTAAATAAAACTTTTATATGAAACACATTTTATATATGATATTCTTTTGTTAAACATGTGAAAGGTCAGTTTTGTTGATTTTTCTTATCGTCCGCCAGGCGGCACGTTTTCTTGTTTTTCATCCTTGATTTGTATATTAAAGACAATTGAGGAGAACATTTCTCTCGTATACATTTGGCATATTTATTACTGACGTCAGCGCTGTTATAGTTTTCATTTTGCACACAACATGTATCAGTTATACGCATTTAAATGTTGCTCCAATCATGTTTCAAACTATTGTCAAATTTTCATTACCGAACTTAATCATGCAAAGTCCAGAACGATTAAATAAATTAGGTCCACGTTTCTCTTTTTACATCAACAGTAACATAAAAAAGTGCTAGATATGGTAAAACATGAATTTATGTTTCAACGTATCTTCGGGTATTTGGTTTTCCTGTAGAAATTTTAAAGATTCAATAAATGATGCCTGTTTTTGAACGCTGGAAAAGATCGTAGTCATTCAAATAATAATAAGTCCTTCTGTATGACATCTATTACATTACATTATATGTATTGCCTTCGATCGATGTGAGAATAGTCAGGAAAACTATTATTGTTACTCATGAAACAATTATATTACCAATTATTAGTAACATTTCGAATGTTTAAATTAAAAAAGACACATAATTTACAATGTTAATTACTATATTTCTTTTATAATTGCTACGATTATAGATGGTTTTCAAAATATTATACACTATTTAATGAATTTAATTTCTTTTGCCCATCACTTCTTGCACATAAGAATACATTATGCTCTCATTTCCATTTATTTTCTAAATTCCAAAGGAAAATCTCTTTCGCAGACACAAACAGATTTTCAAGAAAGTAATTTTACATTTTGACTTAAAACTGTCAGGTTTTATAAAAGGAAATTTCATTTCTTGCTAGAGGATGTTGCTTAAACAGCCTGAATAAAATTTTGTCCCTTTCAGAACAACGGACACCATCATGAAATATTTATGGATGTTACATTAGCTCTTAATATTACAGCTAAGGGAAGTGTGTCAACATAGCCACTGAAGTGTTCACGATTTTCTGCTGTAAAGACACTAAATGTAATTGTTTGAATTTTTAAATTTACTTAATATCTAAACTTTACTGCCAAGAGACTGTCCTGGGCATTAATTTCATTTTTTTGTGAATTAAATCGTTTAATTAAACTGTTTGTTTTTGTTATTATTTTATATACCTGGAAAATAGTTGAAAAAAATTTACATGAAAATGTTTCCTTAATGTAACAAGCTTAGTTTGCAGATAAAAAACAAAGATAAGTAATATACTTACTCTCCAATCGTAAGTTGTAGTTAGCCATTGTGATTATAGCCAGTAAACGTTGCGCTTCTGTCTTGTGGTTGTAAAGTTGATTAACATCACATTAAATTCCGTATTTGATTATGGAATGTGGGATTTGGAAAGCTAAGCTAATTAAACTGCTTTCTTTTACACATTGTCTTTGATTAATTAGCCAAAAGGAAACAAGTTATGTGTAATGTGGCTTAGAAAATATGTATTATGTTGAACCAACTGGTTTGCTTTCTGCGTATGCTATGCTGGCTTTACTACACGCCATTAACTGAAATCTTGCCAGACTTTGTTTTTAAGTTTTTCAGGTTTCCGCGCTTATAAGTTGATTTAAAGTTCTGGCAAGATTGTGGGAAAATGTAGTTACATGACACTTTAGTCATTGACAGTGATTTACAGGAGTGAGATACCATGGGAGGAGTGTGGAAGGTATGGAGAAAGGAAGAAGAAACAAGGAACCAAAGAGATATGAGGAAATTGATCAGTTTCTGGTAGAAGAAGATATGATTTCCATACATATCATACCTAATATTTTTCTGAAAACATACCAACAAGAAATTCTGACCTAACACTGGTTATGATTGAAGTGTTTATGCCATTTATCGCTTGCTAAGTATTGATAGATCCATTTTGTGTTTACCTGTTTTGAACGTCAGTTTTATCAACTGAGATAGTATTTTGAGATTTGCGCATGTTGTGATGCGATGCCTAGAAATTCCCCTTTTGGAACGTATTCATTTCGCCTCCACACACGCACCGTATGATTTCTGTCGGAGGCAGATATCCATTGTTTGCAGAGCGGCTGACGTGTGTATATCAAACTGTAATCAGTATCCTCTCCGAAAGTAGCAAGCCGGAGAAGTTCCCTCGTCTCCTCCAGAAATGAAGATAGAATATCGTGGCGGGCGCCGTGCCTTGATTTCCAGGAGGGACGCGACCCTAATGGTGACTAATGCCCTCGGGGTGAGTCCCGGAGACACCGATATTATTCCTCCGCCGTCTGCCACTTCATACTTCTGGCAGGGAGGGATGAAAGCCGTCGTCTCTATTAGCTTCGTCGCTGCACTTCGTAAACCACCCTTCCTTTATCTAAGGCTCGCTTGCAGCTTCGATCTGAGGAAATCTTTAAGACGCAGGAACCAACATCCGCTGCAGTGCGTTATAGTGGTCCAGTCATCCACCGGAAAAGAATTGACAGTGTTCGGAGAAATGTTTATGAACGTTTTGTGTCCTTTAATTCTCGTTATAAAATTTGGCGTCAGATCGAGGAGGTATTGTATCGTATTTATAGAGAAATTACTTTCCTTCGTCTTGTTCGCGAATCATTAAGCAGACATTTAAAAGAGACAAGCTAACAAGTAAGTGACAGGAAAGACTTCTACCAATCGACCGAAGGAATTCCACCAAAACAGTAATAATATCAACACTGTTATTGTTTTGTATCCGTTAGTTCTGATATAAGCATTTACAGAACTATTCCGATCCACTTTTATGGCGTTTGCGAGTTTAGAAAGTTTTTATTTTATAGGATGTTAGGTTCAGAATTTTAAAGACAATAGGTCTCCAAATTCATATTGAACATATAATTTGTTATCTATGTAAGAATCACTTCTTTTTTTTTTTTATTGAAAGTAGGGTGTCATGAGAGACGAACTTTAGTAAATATCATGGCATGACGTTTGATAACAAACTCAATTGGGCAGAGCACATTGGGCAGGTGGTAAGAAAAGGTTAAAAAAACTCTTCATTTATGGGAGAGAGTGATGAGAGGATGTACCAGAAAAGTTAGGGAGTTGGGTTACAGATCATTGGTTCGATGTAGTGGTGTATTTTGGGACCCACATTTTGGAGTTTGAGGGTGTGCAAAGAAGAGCAGTTAGATTTGTTTGCGGAAATTATTGCAGAATCCAGTCAGTAACTCATATGATAAAGTAGCTGGATCGGGACTCATTGGATGAAATGAGGAGGGTGAAGAGAGTGCTGGGAATGTACAGAGCATATGTTGATGATGGGACTTGGAGGGATATTGGACAAAGAATTAGGAATAGTGCTTGGAAGGGGAAAGGCGATCATGACCACAAACTTGCGCTCGATTTCATGCATAAGGAAGTGTGAAAATTTTCTTTTGTTGGCAAGGGTGTCAGGGATTGGAACAGATTATCAAGTGAAGTGATGAATAATTTACCAGAAACGCTTAAGGAAATCAAAATTAAAATTTGTAGATCGGAAAAGTAAATGGGGAGGGGGGAGCGGGGTTATTTAACATTCCAATTATAAAATATTTTTTTTACATATGTACATATAAACCTGTACGACCAGTTTGTAGTGTACGCCTTACTGACATGTAACTTGTAAGTAGAGGAAGCAATTAAGGACGCGAAAAAAAAAAATAATTAATGTGGCATCATAATTTAAGGAGGAATGTTCAGTATGCTGCGGTGAGATTGTCTTGTTATTAGAAAAGATTGAGGATATTGAACGACATGAATAAATGGGAGAAAATATTGACCAAATATAAGCTAAAAAGGCAAAGTCACGGAAAGTAACAAAAATTGTAATAGTGACAACGTGTTCACATCGACGTCATGTTTTCTTTCCCACTTAAATACTCCTGAAATCTTATGTATGATATTAGTGTCAACAGGCGGTGGTCCTTTGGATAGTTATGAAGTTTCTTTTCCAGAATAGACGTCGTTGTATCGTATCAATAAGAACTGCTGCTAACTATAAACGACAGGAAAACTCAATACGTATTACAAATTATGAGAGGCGAGAGGTTTTAGTTATTGTAACTAACCATTAAGAGAAGATGCAGGGTAGAACTTTGGTTGGAAGGAAAAGGGATTCATCGTTGAAGGACATTCGGAGATGGTACAATGCATATCGATACTACAAAGTCAAGTCCAGAGTTAATTATGTGGACCGCAAAACTCTCTATGCAGAACAAATCTTAAGAAGGTATCTACTGTCCATTTAGTTGCAGTCATTTCTTATCTGAACATTTAGGTAAATATCGACTGTTATTTGCATATCTGTAATCTTTATTTCATACATAATGTGCGCAGGGAGTAGCATGCACAGTATTAAAGTTGTAATTTGAGAGACAATTCTTAGAAAACGCGCATTCTGAGTCACACTCAACATGCCAGCAAGATTTCAAATGACAAGAACAGCATACACCCTGCCAGTTACACACAACTGTGACGGGAAATACAATGTTTCAACGAATAAATATCGCAGGTTTCAAGCGATGTTGACCTCATGTGACATACACACTTGGGTGTCAGTAATAGCTTCAAATTCTAAATGTAGGCTATTGTTTTTTTTTTTTACTTGTTTTCAACAGGATTTTTGTAACAGTTTTTAGAAGACATGTATCACGTGACAGCAAGAATTATACAACAAATTTCATGTCACTTTGTTGTGAAACGATTCCGATGCAATTTATTTACATCTCTTAATCATGAATGATAATTACTACATAAATATGACACCTCTGTTTTAAACACCACTCTTCAACAGTGCCACTTGAATATACGGTATTGAAATCCATTATTGACACACTAATGAATTATGATAATTATATTGCTTGCGATGCCATTACTTGCCCCTACCAGAAATGAATTTATTTGCGTTGGTCAGTTAATATATACACTTCGTTTATCGAAAAAAAGAAGTCCTGACGAAGGTTCTAGGATGGGAATCCAAACTATGTTATCACCAGTAAGAAACATGTAATGCTTAACCCGAAAAGTAAGTGCGATTTTTCATTATGATACATTAAAAAATATTTTATTCTATTTTACACTTAACCTACTGTTTTGCGTGACAGTAAAAACTACGTCAATGAAGCGTAAAGACATAATAACAATAATAATGAAAACAACAAGAAGTAATAGGAAATGTCTGTAGCAAACTGTACGGCTGGTCGAGAAAGAAGGAGTATGTTAAGATGGCGCAGAGAGATCACGAGGAAATGTACTAATTGGACAGTGACGACTATGTATTGTGTTGTATTTAAAGTGTTCAATAAATTGTGCAGATAAATGAAAATATTGGTGGATTTGATTTAGCATTAACATCCGTTGCGCAGAAGTGTGTAATTTGAGAGCAGTTTATCAAACAGTAATAATATGCTAGGTGATAGTACCACCGCGAGAAATAACGCTTGGTCTATGTGTTGTAGTTGGCGGGCTATCTACCTTCGGGTAATTGATAGTAATTAATAAGGACGACCTAGCAACACCATTATGAGGGGTCAATTCTTATCTCTCCACATTATGGTTATAATTAAAATAAACCATTTATTGCTCATATTATCCCATAAAATGCCAAATGTTACCCCTGGAGTGGGGCAAGGAGTAGAAAATGAATGTTTTTTTACGTTGTTAATAACCGACGAATTTTTTTGTTGTTACTTGATATAATTTGAACACTTAAGGTTTAGTATTTCTTTAGTAAAATTTCCAAGTTTCTTCTATTAAAATTGTTTTAGCTCTTTTTGTGAACACAGTGAAATATCCCTCCTCCCCTACAGTTTTATATAAAAACTTCTATAAAAGTGAATATTTGGTTTGAACTAAAAAAAAAAAAAATGTCAACGGGATACTGTGTCTTCCAGTTTAGCGATTGTACAATATCATCTCTGGCCGTGTATTCGTCGTGCTTGCATGTCTGTCAGCGGGCCTGTCAGTGCGTCGTGTACTCTCTGGATTTCCCCCTCGAAGTTGTGTGGACCAACTTTTACCCCGGCTAGCCGCAGGCACCCCTCTCGTCACGCGGGTCGGCCTAACTCCGGGCGTTATCGGGCGCTGAAAGGGTTAGCTGGGAGGGGACAGCGCCGCCTAATGCTGATACATCGCCATCTCTCTCTCCACGACCACGCTTTTTTTTTTATTATTATACGAAAAAGGGACGCCGGCACACACGGAGCAGATATTCGAATATATGCCTCTCGAAACAATAAGGTTTCACGCCGTAAAGCCCCTTATGGGGCGCATAAAGAACAGTTTTTAGTGCCCGCGGGGTATGGGCTTGTTTTGTCCGAGCGTCCCTAACTCGATGACGTATATTTAGATAAAGAGCAGACCTGGGGTCAGGAGATACAACGCCGGCGTTGCACCAAAATTAGTTTGTAAATCACCGCATGCCGCCCGGATGTCCAGCCCGCGATCTCGCTTGAGAACAATGCACAGCCCACCCTTACTGGATGTAATTTGGGAATTATTATTTGAGAGAATGCACCGCCAGGTTCCAAAATGAACGGCTGGGTCAGTGCTGCACGGCGGTGGCGCAATTTATACGCTAGCCAAGAATTATTATAACGCGGAACGGCAGCAGGAATCTTACGGGGCTTTCTAGTACAACGTGAACCAAAAAGGACTTACAACTTTGGAATGATATAGAAATTTATCGAGAAATTTACAGAACCGGTAGAAGTGTCATTTTGTAGCAAACAATCGCAAGTTTCACATAAAAGTGTCAATTGTCATTTTTTTTCGATGTAACTACCAGTTGTCATGCAGCAAACATTCCACCGGTAATCAATTTCTTCACACACTCCTTGCAGCAAATCGGGTGTAACCTTTGCAACGGCAGCCTAGATTCGATTTTTCAAGTCGGAAAAATTGTTTGGTAGAGGAGGAACATGAAAGTCCAGACAAAGAAATCCAGTGAAGTTTGGAGAGCGAGGTGGCCATGTGATTGGCCCTTCACGATCACAAACCTGGGAGGCGATTATGGATGAAACCTCGAACTTCCGTGAGGAAATGAGGTAATGCACCGTCTTTCTGGTAGTAAACCACCGCCTCTCGGTCATATTCATCTATCTGTTGAGTTAAAAAGTTTTCAAGTATATCCAGATAAACAAAACACACAGTGAGCACGTCCCGCACCACTGAAGGTAGCCATTTTAACTGTGCACTACGCTGGCGCTCCTGGTAGCGGAATGGCTTACTGATGTACTACATGCATCGAGCTTAAGGTTGTCACGTCTACCGGTTCTGTAATTTATCTCAACAAATTTCTGTATCATTTCAAACTTATAGAGTCTTTTTTTGACTCACCCTGTGTCAATTTGTTCATGTAAACATGGTTTTGTAACGTCTATTCTCATTTTTAAACTGTCAATTAATTACAATTTGTGGTGTAGTTAAGGAGTTATATTCGTTATCCAGTCCGCAGCTGCACTAAATAAACTTCAGGCGATTTAAGATTCCTGAAACTTAAAAAAGCAAAGAAGCAGATGGGGCGTTTGAACTACTTAAAAGAGTCCAGTAAATGGTCATAACAGGTTGAGCTCTTATATTTAACTCTGTTCTTTCTTTTCTCACACGATCAGCGACCGATATTTACAAAATTTAGTTAGAAGATCCACCGCACGCAGTACCAATTACACAGGTTGCAATTTTTCTATCATCTGTTGACTCAGCTGTTGGTTTCAAAATATTATATGTCGGTTACTTAAGCTGTACGAACAAAGTTCTATATAAATGTTCACATTGATTAAGCTCAAATGATGTTTGCTTTAACATTTGCACATATGTTACACAATTCTCCCAATTGTTTTCAACGATTAAACCTTAAGTGATATGTCACACAAAGTTACGTTTTTAACTGTCTTCATTGTTTTGAGAAAATTATCATCGATTCCTTGAGCGATAACGAATAATTTAAATCTTTCATAGTCAATGTTGCAGTCTGTCTATATTCACTTACCTTCTCCACGCGAATATATCTTAAATCTGAATTAAGGATGTTCTCAATCGTATGTAATCATTGATTGATTTCGTTAACCTGCCCTCACTAGCACATTACAACTCGTCGACCATTTCAGACATTGAAAATATTTTGAGCTCTCAATAACTATTACTTGACCACATTTCATCTGCCTCTGGCTGACTACCCTTTAGAGACCAACACATACTCCCCGAAACGACACATGAATTAAGCTTCCATGCAAGTCGAGATCCATTTCCAGTAAAGACTTCGGTTCACCCGTTCACAATAATTATACAGTAACAATACACTCTCTCGTTTTTTTTTTTTTTTTTAACAGTTTAACGTTCCTTTTTAACAACGTGGTCTTTAGAGACGGGAAAGGATGGGGGCAAGGAATGGGAAGGAATTCGGCCATGGCCTTTTTGAAGGAAGCATCCCGGCATTCACCTGGAGTGATTTGGGGAAACCATGGAAAACCCAAATCTGGATGCCCGGACGGGGATCACTCTCTCGGAATGCTGTATGACGAAGCAGTTCTACGTTTTCTAAAAATTATCGATTTTTTGAAACTTAACTGGCGCTTCTTCTGGATATATTTGTTGCCCTAAACATTTTCCCCTTAACGATACATACAAACCTTTCGTCACGCGCTAGTAATTCTAAAATGATTCAAAAGTTATCAAATAAGGGCCTAAAATAAGCCCAAGGAACCTTACAGTATATTAATGACCTGGTGAAACTAAGTATAAAGTAAAAATGTTACCATAATTTTCTTTACCAGCGGTGTGGATATATTTCATCTTATTAAAATTTTAAAGATTCCTGGTACTTTTAAAATCCTGAAAAATCCATGAAATTAGATGTGCACTTTGTTTGTACTAATGTTTTTATCATTTATTTGCTGCTCCACGATCTTGTGAGGTAGTGAGACGAAATATACCTCATATTTAGGCGTTCTAGTTACAGTTAAAATACCTTAATTTTCAAAACAGATTTTAATCTCCTATTACACTGCCAACAAATGCAACATGATGTAACTTACCTGAGATTTTATGCCTGACTATAGAAATGTGATCAGAAGGATTTGAACAAAGAGAGGAACACGAAGACACATAAAAGTTCTAAAAATATTTCTTTGGTTTCAGGAAGCTTAAAATAGAAAAACCAAACAATTTTTTTCAAAAATATTTCAATTTAATTTAATTTCGATTGTGACAGAACACACACGCTCCGGTGGCAATATCCCTAAGCCTCCAGCTTCCCATGTTTTAATTTTTTTTACCACCTACTTTACCCCTTTACGAATTGAAACTTTAAACTCACTTACCTACAAAAGATAATTTTTCCCACTTCCTTTCACGTTTTTATCATGTTCATCTCTTCCCTCCTAATTCTTCTACTAATATCCATCCATCCATGCATGATCTCCATTATAAGCCAGACACTCTCTTCGCCCGTCCTCTGTCCCTCATTGATTCCCAACCCAGCTCGTTCTGCATATCAACTACTGATTGCATTCTGCTGTAATTTCCGCAAACAAATATAGTCGCTCTCCTTTATACCCCTCCGACTGCTGAATTTAATATCCATGATGTGGGTTCCACATCACTGCATCATATTCAAGCAGTGGTCTGACCAAGGTTTTGTAACCCAGTTCCCTCCCATCCCTGGTACATCCCCTCATCACCCTCTCCATTAAATGAAGGACTTTGAAACCTCTTCTTACCACCCACCCAATGTGTCCTGACCACCTGAGTTTGCTGTCAAAAGTTATGCCAAAATATTTATAGTTACGACCTTCGATAACATCTTAACTGTAATTCACAGACAAATTCCTTTTATAATACTACTGATGACTAAGTTCTTTAAGAGTAACAGGAAGTATGAAACGAATAAGATAAATAACGTACAGGCTACAATAATACTTTTTTTTATCTACTTAACGTCTCTCTAACAGCGAGGTCTTTAGAGACGGGTACAATAATCCTACGCAAATGTTTTGTAAAATTCCCGGCAGATATTTGGTTTTATCGATGTTTGAATACTGGCTCATCACCAACCGTTTTATACATTCATCAACGTATTCCCTTGAATACATAATTAGGTATTGTTAATGGTAACTTGTAATTCGGCTACAAGTGAGAACACAACGTATAAATATAACTCTTGTTTGATTATCTCTATTAGATAGCATTACATCAGGTTTCATCTTCCGAAGAAATATCAGAAACACAGTAAAATATTTAATTCAGTTTTTTACGAACCTGTAGGTTTTTAAACGAGTCTCCTGCGCGGTGACTATATTTCAAAATGAGTCAGTTTGACTGATAAGCTTTTTCGACTTAGTTATATATCATACAGCCATTTTAACCTAACTGTAAAAACTGACGTGGTAGTTATATGGATAGAATTATCAGAAATCAATGGGAACTGCTAGGGCAGCCTTTCCCAACCTTTTCCGACGGAAGACCCCTAAGAGTTTAGACTACGATCGCCACGGACACCTTAATAATAATAATGACGATTGGAAATTGCCTAGACTAGAACTGGCATTTTACAGCCCGACTCGCATCTCACACATTGTGACCAGAGTTCGTGACCAGTGTATATCACGCCTCCATTTATGCTTTCGTACTTATCAATCAGTTGTGTCTCAGACTCCTTAGGATAGGTTCGCTGACCGTCGGAAGAAAAATGTGAAAGGTAGTCATGCTGTTTTCTCTTTCCGTTGTTAGTGCATAAATGTTTTAAGTACAGTTATGAATCAACCGAAAATCCATTGTTATATTAAAACTTATCAGTATGAAGAGGTTTACAAAGAAAATAATTCGAACCATCATAACATTTTAACGCGTGATTGTAATAACACAAAACCAGAATTTCGTCGCTGGTGTATCAACATCATTTCCCATTCTCTAAAATTTTCTCATTCACTAATCGTGCCTGAATTTCTGTTAACATCTCCTGATAAATTCGTTAATTTCTGAGGTGCAATTCTATGACATTCTTCCAACATAAGATGGCAATGATTTTGAATGCCACTACTGTTTTTAATTTCTTGAATTCAACCCCTCGTTTTCAATATTGTGACTCTAATATTATTTTCTATGATTTTATTTTTTTGCATTTGGCTGTGATTCCTTTATGGCCGGATTCTGGCGTGCAGATTGAGAGAGCACGTAAGGAAGGAAAGCTGCAATGCAAATACTGGGAAGTAAGGCAAGGGACGGAATACATTAAGCAGATTATGTAAGACGTGGGTTTCTCGGGACGGGAGAGATTTGCTTCCGGTGGGAAGGTGATGAATGTTGCATTAATTACAATCTCTCTTAATGATTATAACGTGCGGGAGCAAGTTTCTTTCCTTTTTCAAACCGGAGATTTCGTACCAGCTTCCTGAGACCTTGCGGTATATTTTAGAAAGCCGATGTTTAAAACTTCTTCCTCCGTGTTGGACAAATATCATATATAAATATATGTAAATAATTTTAAAATAACGAACAATGACGTGAATAATTGTATCCTGCGGCTACATAACGCATTTTACATATTATGGTGGGTCTAACATTCTAGCAGCAACGTATAGTAATTGCAATTTATATGCATATATTTGGAAATGTCAGTAAAACGAACGTTTCGGCGGGTTTGAAGCTAGTATATCAGAATTCCAGAAGGTTTTTTGTATTTATCTAAAGCATTTTTCCCAGCCATATCATCAAGAATATCAACTAAATATATCGTAAATAAAAATCTGAAATTGGAGAACGAAACTTTTTCACAAATACTGAAATACTCGTATAACAATTAAATGAAAAATCATCATTTAGAGATTTTAGCTGTTCTTAAACGAGCCAGAAGTTCTTAAAGACACTGTGTCGACTTTCAACACCTATCCTTAGCATAAAATTTATATTTAAACAGGATGTATGCATGTTACTCTTATGGAACATTGTATATAGGCCTGCTCTATATATACGAGAAGTCCCTGAGAAAAGCGAAATGAATTAGACGTGTTTTATTTGCAGTACGTTCTTTATGTCATTTTAAGGCCAACGTAATTGTTTTAAAGTGGAAGCCAATATTTTTAATTGTTTACTCTTATTCGTTGTACAATAGTAAACCAGTTTCATACTAACCATTTTTAAATCTAATTCTTCATTCCAAGGATGTCATACCCTGGCACATAAAGGTCGCTTATGTCATAGAACAAGAACAATTCGTAGAGATAGTTTAAATGGATGTGCTGACGACTCTAGTAAATATGAAGAAAAGAATACGTAATGATTATGCATTTATTAAAAAAGAAGCATTTTTCCGTGCACGCCAACCTCTCCTTCAAGGAATTACAAAGTGTCTTGAGGTAGAAGGGCATCACATCGAGAATTTATTACTGTGGTCTGATTTAATTTTAATACATATCACAAATACAGAAATAGGTGCAAAGGTACTACTTTCTTCGATCGTATTTAACCTGTAAATCTAAGAGCCAGAATGAAAATGAATGGTATGAAAATGATTAACTATTGCAAAGGAATAAACAATAAAAAACTTAAGTTTACTTTAAAAAAATAATATGTTGACATTGAAAATGTAGTCAAAATAGAATGTAAGTAATGAATATTTCTTCACTGCTTAAAACATTTGTTTCAAATATCTCGGTTTCCATATATTTCAAAGTACCAGCTTGCGTGCTGCAGTTTTATAATTAATTAGAAGCCCGTATCTATTTTCTGAAAAGCCAGGTGTAGTCCTCGGCCCATAGTTTCGTTTGAAACGCCTCATGGAGATATACTAAGCCTGGTATCACAGGAGGAACGGTCAGTTACTTTACGCCTTACCTAACATAACCCATAATCCTACTGGGTAAATGGAACCTGTAGTTTAACATGGAACGCGAAAAACGGAAACATTCTGCTTCACATTACACAGGCAGCCAGAGCTTCAGAAAATTGTCGCCGAGACAGGGATTCGAACCAGGAACCTTTCTTTCATACAAAAGAAAGGAAATAAAAACCAGCTGGCAGTTATTGTGGACTGCCGGCACAAGTTAAAACTGAAAACTACGAATATCATACGCGCAATACGTCATACTTATAGCTACAGATATATTAAATAATAATAATTCCGTGTGGTCGTTTGACCCGGCGACAGGGTTTCTATTGGCTACGCTTTCCGCCCCTTGTTTAGCCACCATAACCTAACCCGGTAGTGCTACCAGGTACAGGGAACATACATTTTAAAGTTAAATTCGAACCAAGGAATCACTCTGGCGTACTTCACATTACACAGCAAGTTGTGCCAGAGGTTAAGGTGGGGTTAAGGGAATATTAAATTCCCTGCCGATACATTAATTCGACACGAAGACTTTTTGTTCGCCATTTAGACACCTTAACCACTGAACCACCAGACCGCGTCAGATCTACTGTTAACATTATCATGTCGGTGACGTGAATTCATAAGATTTTTCCAATAAACAATCGGCGATCGTGCCTAAAGAAGTTTTCACTTCAAAAACTAAAAACCTAACTTCCTAGGGGAGGGCACGACCTTGGGATTTTATTTTGGGATGAGACTTTGCGTAATAATTGTACCTCTTTAGGATGTTTACCTCCTGCAATCGTAAGATGCAACGCTCAATACATTCGGAGAAAGCGGCCTTGAAAATTCAACCAGCTTATATACTAGTGAAATGCCGGTCAGGCCAGCAGCGGAACACCCCAATCAGTAACGAGCCTGCGTCATGCCTGGGCAATCTGGGTTCAAATCTCGAGTTCGTCAATTTTTTTCATTTTTATTTTTTGTTTTTAAAATTAAATAAGTTTTTATTCATTGTTATTGATTATTTAAATTAAATTTCAAATTTTAAATCATGATATAAGTATATTAATTACAATATAACTAACTTAAAATACTTTAAAACTATAATAGTTACAATATTTTTTAAATATAATTAAATTTTAAGTTATTTTATTAACAATGTTATAAGTTTTATTTCGTATATTACCGTTGTTCTTGTAAAAAATCCGCTTTCAATAACTGTGCTCGATGCTAAAAAATTATTGTTTTAAATGTTTTTATGGTGATTATCATCCCAGCTCACGTTTTTAATATAAAATGTATGTTAAATGAAATCAATAATCAAAAAACTCGATGAAAATTGTTTACTTATGAATAAATATTATTATTATAACCATTCGTAACAGTGTAGTTTAAACAATAAAATATTGTAACTATTATAGTTTTATAGTATTTTAAGTTAAAGGGTAGTTGATATAAAGATAAAAAAAAATAGACCAAATCGAGATTCGAACCCAGATTGCCCAGGCATGACGCAGGCTCGTTACTGACTGGGCTGTTTTGCTGCTGCCCTAACTAGAATTTCACTAATAAATAAGCTGGGCTTGAATTTTGAAAGGCCGTTTTCTTCGAATCTATTGAGCGTTGCGTCTTACGATTGCAGGAGGTAAACATCCTAAAGGGGTACAATTATTACGCAAAGTCTCATCTCAAAATAAAATCCCAAGGTCGTGCCCTCCCCTTGTTAGTCCACAACCATTAGGTTCGTCGAATCTTCCTGAAGGAGATGTACCAAGCTATTGTGTAGGCAGGGAGGCAAATTCCTTTACTCCGGGTCCACAGTTTAACGTGGAATCGGAACCATGGAACGTCCGACTTAGGCTCATATAATCAAATATAACTCCTAAAAACTCCTGCTCACTACGGGATTTGAATCCCCGACCGGAGAGAGAAACTTTCGGAAGTAAGGGCCTTGACCACTTTTTTTTTTTTTTTACCTTTATCAATGTAAAATTTACTCTACAATTCCTTGTACACCGTTTAACTATTTCTTGATACAACTACGTTTCTCATAAAGTATCACACATACATTTGACATTTATTCACACCTTCAATAATTGTTACCCCAGAAGCAAATCCTTGTTCATGTCTCCTCTCTCCATTTTCCCGTTCACTGCTGTCCAAGCTCAACACGTCATACTTATATCTACAGATATACTGCAATTACAGTATGTTGGTGACATGAACTCATAAAATTTTACCCATCCAAAAAGCGTCTAACGCGCACATCATACCCGAAACATGTCATAGTATGTCGGTGACGGGAAGTCGCGAGCTGGTAGGTTCACTCCCGTCCAAACATCGCCTACGTTTTCATTTCAAAAATAATATGTCTGACTTGAATTAAGAAAGTGGTCAGATTAATTATAATCTTTGTGTTTCATCGTTCTGGAGAGGCTTAAACATATTTACTTTACTTGATTTATACAGCAGAACGTATTCCGTCACAAAGAGATGGGTGGCACTGAGTGGTAATTGCAATTCCGATACTGTAAGTTCTTGCAAGAACTGTGTTGACACTTCAAATCTCTCCTTGCAGGTAAGAAAAGTATGGTTATGATTCACTAACGCCATCACATCTGTGGAGTTGTTGTGTTTGATAAT
>JARYHS010008170.1:0-12999 GCA_031002005.1 Vandiemenella viatica
CAGAATTTTGTGAAATGGATGCAGAGATCACGTATTTTTTGGAAAGTCCCTGCCTGACGACGCTTCGTAGAAATTGCTCGTGTTGGATTAATTCAATGCTAGAAAAACGGAATTCATTAGGGGAATTCCCCCTACAAATCCTCGTAAGGTCATCCGGATCACTCCAGGCGAATGCCGAGATGGTTCACTAAAAAGGACATCCGGATTCCTTCCCGTTCCTTACCCCAAGTCCCTTCCCGTCTCCTATGACATCGATGTCGACGAGGCGAAAAGCCAGAAACAAATAATGATAATAATTTCGTGTTGCACGATCTTTATAGGTCTATTTGTATAAAATAATAATGTCTTAAACTTTTTTAAATAAACTAAAATACAAATAAAACTGTTCACATTCCTTAACAAATACTCGACCAGCACGATGTTTTTGTGGCACGTTTCAAAGGTTTACAAATATTTTTTACTGGGGATGGAGTGAACAGCGTCGTCGGGTTCAGGTGGTTAGTGATCTATTGTTCAGGGCGTCAGAGACGAAACTGGAGTGTTTCATTGAGCGGACCTGGGCGATGAATATGGGAAAGTTGCGTTTCAAGAAATTGGAGGTGAGTCCTCATCGGTGAAAACTTGCTCACTTTTTTCCAAACTGCCAGTTTCCTATGAAGAGGAACGTTTTTGAGAACTAGGAGTATATTGCAAAAACTCAATATTTCTATTTCCCTAAGCGGCACTGTTAATAATTATAATTTTGCTCTCTCAATTTCAAGAAAATTTTTGTCAGACATGCTATGGTCCGTTTGTTTGCGCTTAGTCTGGGTAATGAGGGTAGTGTGGAATCCAATTGTTGGTGGCTGAATGGATGGGTTGGAGCGTTGCACATTTATTGAACTGGTGCTCAAAGTTTCGAAGGAGGTGAATTGACACCATGTCACAAATTACTTTCGGTGTCTTGCCAGTTATCTTGTCCAGAAGCCCCTTTGTTGATTTATTTCTTTTCAGTTCCCTCGGTTCAGTAATAAACCTAGTATTTGAATGATTAATATATTGAATTGAATTTATGATTAATTGTGATGGAACGTATGCTCCAGTGGCAATTTCCCAATTCATGTAACTACCAATTTCTTAGTATTTTTTTATCATTTTATATCCTTTTTGTGTTTAAATTCCTTCTCCCATCTACTTTTGTGATTTACGAATTTTAATTTTAAATTCCGTCAGCGTTTTTGATAAATTATTCATCACTTCACTTGGTAATTTATTCCAGCCCCTGATGCTCGTATCCTCAAAAGAAAAGTTTCCTACTCCCTTACGCGTGACATCGAGTGCCAGCTTGTATTCATGGTCATATTTTCCCTTCCATGCACTATTCCTAATTCTTCGACCAATATCCTTCCAAGCCCCATCACTTATGCCCTGTACATTCACCCTCCTCCTTTCCTACAATGACTCCCACCCCAGCAGCTTGATCACGTCAATTACTGACTCGTTCTTGCGGTAATTTACACAATCAAAACTTAGCTGCTATCCTTTGCAATTCTCCAACTCCTGTATTTGATACCCAAAATTTGGCTCCAAAAACTACATCACAATATTCTGCTAATGTTTTGTAATCCAATTCCCTATCTACTTTGGTACATTCTCTCATCTCCCTCTTCAGTAAATGAAAAATATTGTAACCCTTTCCTACTACCTGCCCAGTTGAGATTATTATCAAACGTTATGCCATGTTATTAACACTTCAAGCTTTCAACAAACAATTTTGGTCCATCTTATATAATCATAAAGAACCTTTAGTTACTTATATGTGAACCTAATTTGTTTGCAGTCTTTTACGCTGTAATAGCTATCAAGGAAAGTTAGTTAAACCACATATATGCGAGTACAGTTACGTAATGCCACAGTATCAGGCAATTTGCGACTGAACTTCTTAAATAGATTAAGATTGGATTGCGATAGATGCGAACGGAATGATTACATCAAGTCGTGAACTCTGTAATCTTGTCGGAAATACTTTCTAAAGAATACAAATATTCTTTCAAGAAATACAAATTTTATAAATATTTTTTATCAGGTGTGCTTGGTGTAATAATGCAGCTATTGAGTATACTTTATATATGTAATTTAAATGTAACTGTATTGTAATAGTAAATATCGCAATCTCAAAAAGTACCATTAAAGTTTAAGAATACACGGTATAAATTTTAAAGTACCGATGATAGTAAACATGTAAAGATTACCTACCATCTTTACTACCCATTTCTTCTACAACTTCTTTCCCACAGTTTCCGCTGAAGATCAAGTGAGTAATACCGCTTGTCTCTCATATTTCATAACAGATTTTTCTCATTTACGGCATTGATTAATTTCTCACTGCCCATAAAACGAACAAAAATGGCGATATATACCAAAAGAAACGTGGAGCGTAGAATACGTAACGGTTGCTACAAGCGATTAATCCAACTCCGGTAAGATCTGTCTCTCGTCGCATGCCTTCGGCTAGAATCGGTCTCTCAAGATCGTCCACGGTGGAAGCTGTTCAGTATTGACGAGCGACAGATCTTACCGGAGTTGGATTATCGCTTGTAGCAACCGTTACGTATTCTACGCTCCACGTTTCTTTTCGTATATATCGCCGTTTTTCTTCGTTTTACCCATCAATATGGGCAATGAGAAATTAATCAATGCCGTAAATGAGAAAACACCGTTGTGATATATGAGAGACAAGCGCTACTGCTTACTTGATATTCACCAGAAACTGTGTGAAAAAAAGTTGCAGAAGAAATGGGTAGTAAAGATGGTAGGTAATCTTTACAAGTTTATCATAGGTACTTTAAAATTTATCCCCTATATACTTATACTTTAATGATACTTTTGAGATTGCTATATTTATTATTACTCTACCGTTACATTTAAATTACATTTATAAAGTATACTCAATAGATGCATTATTACACCAAGCACACCTGATAAAAAAATATCTACAAAATTTGTATTTCTTGAAAGAATATTTGTATTCTTTAGAAAGTATTTCCGACAAGATTACAGAGTTCACGACTTGATGTAATCATTCCGACCGCATCTATCGCAATTCAATCTTAATCTATTTTAAGAAGTTCAGTCGCATATTGCCAAATGCTGTGCCATTATGTAAATTTACTGGCATATTTGTGGTTTAACTAACTTTTCTTGACAGCTATTACAGCGTAAAAGACTGCAAACAAATTAGGTACACAGATAAGTAACTAAAGGTTCTTTATGATTATATAAGATGGGACAAAACTGTTTGTTGAAAGCTTGAAGTGAAAATAACATGGCATAACGTTTGATAAAAATCTCAACTCGACAGGTAGTAGGAAAGGGTTACAATATCTTTCATTTATTGAAGAGCGCAATGAGAGAATGTACCAAACAATATAGGGAATTGGATTGTAAAACATTATACGGTGATGTAGTTTTTGGAACCAAATTTTAGGTATCAAATACAGGGGTTGGAGAAATTGCAAAGGAGAGCAGCTAAGTTTGTTTGTGTAAGTTACCGCAAATCGCAATCAGTAATTTATGTGATAAATGAGCTGTGTCTGGAGTCATTGGAGGAAAGGAGGTGGGTGAAGAGAGAGCTGGGAATGTACAGGACATAAGTTATGGGGCTTGGAGGGATATTGGTGGAAGAATTAGGAATAGTGTATGGAAGGGAAAATATGTCCATGGCACTCGATTTCAGGCATAAGAGAATAGGAAAATTTTCTTTTGAGGATATGAGCGTCAGGGGCTGGAATAAATTACCAAGTGAAGTGATGAATAATTTATCAAAAACGCGGATGGAATTTAAAATTAAAATTCGTAAATCACAAAAGTATTACTGAACCGAGGGAACTGAAAAGAAACAAATCTCCAAAGGGGCTACTGGAAAAGATAACTGGCAAGACACCGAAAGTAATTTGGGAAATGGCGTCAATTCACCTCCTTCTTAACTTTGAGCACCAGTTCAATAAATGTGCAACGCTCTAACCCATCCGTTCAGCCACCAAAAATTGGATTCCACCCTACCCAGAATAAGCGCAAACAAATAGATCATGGCATTTCTGTCAAACATTTTCTTGAAATCGATAGAGGAAAATTACAATTTTTATAGTGCCGTTCAGGGAGATAAAATATTGAGTTTTTTCAGTGTACTGCTAGTTCTGAATAACGTTCCTCTTCATAGAGAACTGGCCGTTTGGAATAAACTGAACAAGTTTTCACTGATAACGACATCTCCAAACGCATCATTTCCGTATTCATCGCCCAGGTCCGCTCAATGAAAAACTCCAGTTCCATCTCTGACGCCCTGAACAGTATATTACCAACCACCTGAACCCGACGTCGCTGTTCAATCCAACCACAGTAAAAAATATTTGTAAACCTTTCAAACGTGCCAAAAAAAAAAACAAAAAAACACCGTGTTGGTCGAGTATTTGGAAAGGAATGTAAACAGTTTTATTTAATTAAATAAAGTTTAAGAAATTATTATTATTATTTTATGCAAATAGGCCTATAAAGATCGCGCAAAACGAAATTATTTTCATTATTTTGTTTCTGACATTTCGCCTCGTCGACGTCATTAGAGGCGGGAAGGGACTGGGAGCAAGGAACGGGATGGAATCCGGATGGCCAACACGAACGATGTCTACGATGCGTCGTCAGGCAGGGACTTTCCAAAAATATACCTGGTCTCCGCATCCATTCCACAAAATTCTGAAACTCTTAAAAAATTCACACGAAATCACTAGCACAACTGTTACCCGCGAGAGACGCGGTTGAGAACTGCTGAACAATCAGTCGAGTGACTTAATCGGCTATAGTGGACGCCCTCAGTCGCTCTGTCACCCCACTCAAAAGTCGTCTATAATTCCTTGAGTTGTTAGTTGCTCAAATACGCTTGCTGTGGACGACCAGCCTTAACCTAACCCTGTAATGCTACCGTATAAAGGAAACTTACAGTTCAATGTGGAATCCGAACCACGGAAGCATTCTGCTGTACTTAACATTATACAACAAGCTGTGACCGAGGGGATGATCTGGTTGCGGAGCTTTAAAAATCCCAGCACAGACATGGATTAAAACTCGGGTAGCTTTAAATCTCCAATCAGAAGCCACTAACTACTGAGCCGCCTCTTCTATGCGGTACTATTAATACACAGGGTCAATAGGGTGTAATACAGGGTCATACATGGTTAAAAAAAAAATGTTTCTCGTTGAGAGTTAGCTTTTATTGTCACTATCTCCAAAGGTGAATTTTGCAAACAAAAAGGTGGATAACATTTTTATGCCTGACTATAAACATTTGAAACCAATACGATTTCAAATTACTTCCTGATACCGGGAAAATGAAATTTTGTGTTGAAAACTCAGATTCGGCAAATGAACTAAAGAAAAATAGATTCGGTATCTTGGTTCAGTGCATTCTCTCAAAAATCTTACTCATCCTGGATTTTTTTTAAAGTCTTCGCAGCACTAATATAATCATATAATCTCCGTAATTCTGGTTTTGGTTCTTTTGCTTTGATGTTTGAGATCCAGTTAAATGAGATCAACATGCCGAGAAAACATACACTTCTGTAAATTGTAGAATTGTAAAATATCTACATTTTTGTTAAAAATTTGTAACAAAAATACTTCATAACAGACGGAAAAGTCGATGGTGATGATTTTTTTATTGTAGTAACATAAAAATAAATGTAAAGATAACGGATATCAAATTGTATTTAAGGATAGGTACCAAGTGAAAAGGATTAATGAAAGCGGAGAACGACCACCAGAAAACAATACAGACATAAATTGTCGATAATGTGAAGAACAGTAAAAACTAATGACTCAAAAACAGAAGTCATGAAAAAAGTCGATGATGAACTTTTTGTATTAAAATAAACCTAGTAGGAATTGTCGTAATCGGCTGAGACCGAGAATTGCCATAAAGTGTTCTGTTTTAAAAATATATAAGTTTCAAGTTGAAAGATGCTAAATTTATCTATTAATATGTTGTTTAAAAGTGATTGAAGATAAAATAATAAGGTGAGCCTACATTACATGGCTCTCTATGCATTTCTCGAGTTAAACATCATAATTAATGATAGTAAATGTTTTTAAGAATATATAATGTGGGGTCTTTCATTAAAGAAGTCTTTGGATTTTTCTGTGTGAGAATAATGTGAACGATGACGCTATGAGAACAGTTATTGTATCAGCCAATTAGAATACCGCTTGGCTCCCTAAGGATTATCGAGATTAAACATCATGATTAATAGTGGTGAATAATGTAAACGGTGATTCAAAATGAACAGTGACGTTATACGAACATTAACGTAGGTAATCCATCGTCTTTCTATTTTTAACAACCTCGGCTTTGGTTTACGCTGTGGAGCCAACTGACATGACATGACAACAAATTGCTGGGGAAGACATAGGTCCCCAGAGTGCGGGGAAGTTTTTGCGTGATAACGCATCACCTTCCATTTTAGTTTTGGCTGGCCTTACTTATTTGACATTGTTGGAATTGTCGGTTCCGATGAATTTCTATTGCTGGTGATCAAGGAGTTTCCTTGGCCACCTTAGTCTGTGATCATAAATTGGTCCACCACCCAGTGAGTTAATCAGGGGGTTGGCCGAGTGCTGGCTCTTTTCATAGAACTGCGCTGCCAGCTTTTGAAAGCGGTTTCTGAGTTTGGAAAGTCCGCTTATTCGGTGTAGATCTTCTGTATGCGTCTCCCTGGGTAGGTGGTACGCGAATCTGATAGCCTTATTCTGTATGGTCTGGAGTCGCTGGAGGTGGCATTCCGCAGTGTTGCCCCAGACTGCGGAGGCATACTCCATCACGGGTCTGATGAGGGCAGTGTACAGCTGTTTGCCTACATCAGGTCTCAGATTGCTTTTCGGATTTAGAACAGGGTAGAGAGTAGTTAGTCTACCTGTTGCCTTGCTGCGAAAGTTGGCCACGTGGTGTTTCCATGTCAGCCGCGTGTCAAGTTTTACGCCAAGATATGTTGCCGTGTTTGTCCAAACAATGTTTTCACCGAAGAGGGTTAGAGGTTGGAGCCGTCGTGGGACCTTCCTTCTGGAAATAATGATAGCTTGGCTCTTGGGGGCGTTGAAGCCAAGGCGCCATTTGGTAGCCCATTCTTGTACATTATTGCACGCCTGCTGCAGTCGAGATCGTAAAATTTCGACGTTTAGACTCTTGGCGAAGAGTGCGGTATCATCTGCGTAGAGAGCCTTTTGAACTCTTGCAGTTGATGGTGTGTCTGCCATGTAAAGGTTGTATAGGACTGGGCCAATTACTGAACCCTGCGGGACACCAGCACAGATGTTTTTAACCGCCGAGGGGCTACCCTCCATCACTACTCGAAAAGTTCGCTTCTCTAGGTAACTCCTTAGTAGTTTTACATGTGAAAGAGGGATTCCTTGCACCAACAACTTGTATAAGAGTCCTTTATGCCAGACCGAGTCGAAGGCGCGGCTGACATCAAGGAGGACGGTGCCGAAGTACTCTCGCCGTTCAAAAGCCGAGAAGGCATCTTTTGCTAGGCGGAGTAGTTGATGCGGGGTGGAGTGGTATCTCCTTAAGCCAAATTGCTCATCTGGAAGTAGTCCGTCTCTGTCAATAATTGTACGAAGCCTTTTCAGATAAACTCGTTCAAACACCTTGGATAGGGTTGGTAGCAATCAGTCAGTCAGTGTCTGTTTGAGTCGAAACTCATGTAACAATTGAAGTTTCTGATTAGTGGTTGTTAGCATGTCGTTTTAGTGAAGTCTGTGATGTCGTCCCTTTTTTTTTTAAGTTAGTGTTTTTGTCGTGTTTATAATAATTTTTTTTCCTTCAGTATCTGTAGTTGCGGGTTAGTGTCTGTATTGGTCGTTTGTAGTTAGCGTCATACAGGTCTAGTCCTAGGTTCTGGATTATGTTGTAGGGCGATGCACGTGATTTTTGATAGAAATTGGTCGATTTGTCTTTAATGTAGTCTGTGATAGTCTGTACTCCCAAGTCATGGTGAATTTGTGTGTTTGTCATGTACCGAGGGGCGTCGAAGATGATTCGTAAGTACTTGTTCTGGACTGTTTGGAGTTTCTTTAGATTTGTGTCAGACGCCATGCTGAACAGTTCAGAGCCATACAACATCGCAGGCCTGACGACCGCTTTGTAGATCTGAAGTTTTGTTTTGGTGGTTAGTCCATTCCCCTTGAGGAGAGGGTATAGCTTGAAGAGTCGTGCCTTACTTGTGTTGCAGGCGTTTTTAATGTGGTCACCCCATGTTAGTTTTCTGTCAAACTGTATGTAGCAAACTAATAGAACGCTGGTGATATCTACGCCTGGTTCCGCAACCGACCAATCGCAGTCACGGAATGGTTACGTCATTGGAGTCAGCCAATCGGAAGTCGACAACGTTCCTGTCTCGTTCAGTTCCGCTATTCAGTCCAGTTTTTGTTGTTCCTTCAGATACAACAGACCTGATGATGGCGGCAGTGAAAGTCGCCGAAAGCTCGACAGTAGAAAATGTGATTCGGCGGCAAACCCGAGAAGAATTTATATCGAAGATACGCCGAGAAAGACTTTTTTTTTAATTTGTTATTGGCAATGGGCCATACAGCCATACAGCCATACAGCCAGAATACAGCTTATGAGTATTGTTTTACAAATATGTCCATAACACAATTCTTAAGTATCTATCACATATAGTACATGATCACTATTGCCATACAACATTGTTAAGTACATAATTTCAGTTACAAGATAACTGTCAATAGTTGGAGAAACTAATGTTCATAGGCATCTATACGTTCAAATGTTCATCTCACAGTTTTTTTAGAAATCTGCATAGCAGTGTGTAGATCCTGGCGTCGTCGGTCGCAAGGAGGTGTGACACTTTTGTTGGTTGGCCGTGACCTAGTTTTGCAAGTTGTTCTATTAGGTCTGTGGTGTTGTTGTATCTGTTCTTGCAGCCGAACAGGATATGGTCCATGCCCCCTATGCTCGTGTCGTCGCATCCGCATAAGGGCTTTGCGCTATGTTTAATTCTGTTCAGGTGTGCGGGGAAGCAGCCATGGTTGAACTTTAGTCTGGAGATGGTTACGATAGCCTTTATTGTGATCTTGAGTTGATGGTGCCAATGCTGTTTAGGGATGACGGGGTGGATCTGTCCGTAGTGTTTTCCTTTGACCAGTTGTGACTCCTCCCACTCTCTGTTCCATGATTCTCTTGCATCTTTTTTTGCGACTGTCATTAGGTCCCCTCACAGTTACAAACGGATAGGCACTGCCTTCCTCGCATGCTCTCTTCGCCAGCTGGTCCACCTGTTCGTTTCCTTCTAGGCCAATGTGGGCTTTCACCCACACGAACACAAGCGTTTTGCCTTTCTGTTTCACCCGGTATGCTGCTTCCAAGATGTTGCATAAATACTGTCTTTGTTGGCAACTTGCATGTGTCCTTGCAGGCTAGGCCAACGACGAGCGGGAGTCTGATATTATGACCGATGTTGTGTCCACCGAAGCCTCAGCATACTCAATTGCCTTCTGAATTGCAACCATTTCCGCCTGTGAAGACGGATGCTTCTCCGGGTAGTTTGAACATACCTACCATATCGCTTTCTCTTTAGATCCAAGTATGCGCAGCCCACTGATGAATTGGATTTCGACCCGTCTGTGTAGATGTGGGATGCGTTTGGCCATTGCGCGAAGGAATTCTGCCAGCTTAGTGGTACTGCCATGTCTGGGGTCTTCCAGATTGATGTCGGTTCTCACGTTGAGTGGTGTAACAGATGCTTCATATGGCATACCAAACTCTGGAAGGAGGTATGTCGACATTATGTTGTTGTTGTATCTGTTGATTTCTTTTAGTGCGGTTATTAGTATTGGGGTCTTTTTGCGTGACCAGTATCTTCCGCAAGTCAGTTGGTGTCCAAGGGCCTCAATTTTCCGGATGAGGGTGTTGTTATTAATCTTCTTTTGTTTAAGTAGGAACTGTTTGCAGAAGTTGCATACGTCGTATATGAAGAGGTGGCTCTAATGCCTCTACCAGTAGCAGCATTAGTGGGATGTTGACGTCATAGCCCCTGTGCATATTCTTAAGTGCTTTGTACTGCAATCTGTCGAAGGCTTTGAAGGGTGGTATCCGCTAGCCGATCCATAGAACATACCGGCGTAGTCAAAATGTGGTCTGATAAGTGAATTCGGTATAAAGTCAGGGCAACCTTTCGGGTCTGTACCCCACCAAGGCTTTGTGGTTGCTTTCATGACATTAAGTGCCGTCTCGCATTTGCTTGAAATGTCTTTGATTTGGTGTTTCCAACTAAGCTTGTTATCTGTTGTGACGCCCAGGTATTTTACAACTCGTCTATACGGGAAGCGGTAAGATCCGAGCTGTACCTCGTCCATATCAGGGATTCTACGTCTGCTGTAAATTGACACCGCTGACTTGGTTTGGGATATGTCCAAGCCGTTGTTCCTGAGCCACTGCAGTAGACGATCGACCAGGTTCTCTAGGGCGTTCTTGCAAATCAACTAACTCGTTCAGCATGAAAAAGTTGGCTGGCATCGGGATGTAGTTACTAACACGGCAAGGCACCGATAGTCTCTACATGGTTATACACCAACGCCTTCGAGACTGAAGTCCTGATCAATTTCTTACGGACTTCATCGCAACTGAAAGGAAGACAAAGCAGTGAAAGAATATACGCCAGGAAGAACAGAGTAGGACAAAGACACCGACTGGACCAGCCGAAAGACGGTCTTATGACCCATCTGAAGTCACTGAACAGACCTAGAGTTAGCGTCGGCTGATACAGAGACACTCTTGCTTCATGGGGAAGCCTGGGAGGACAACCAGAAACCACATTTCTAGTCGCGAGATCTAAACGATAGTACAGTTGTTGGCATGTCCAAGAATCTCTTAGTGCTAAATGTCTGCCTTTTTACAGTTTTTAAACAGTAATATTTCGTATCTTAATTGTATTTTCAATAACTTACACTATTTGTTTATATTATTTCACCGATTTTAGTCGTAACTGTAAAATCAAAATAGTGTGTGTTAGTACTCCACAGGTATTGATGTCTCAAAGAATCGAACATTTCAGCTTTGGTACGATCTTTAGTCAAACGCAGTTAATATTTTTTTTTCTGTCATCAGGTTTTCGACTGTTTTGATGCAATCTTCCATCCCTTCCTATCTTGTGCTAACCTCTTCAAGTCTATATATCCCTTACAACCGACATGCTCAATTATATATCGCATTGTTAAAAAGTATGATATAGAACATCCGCGACAGCTGTTAATCCCGTATTATGTAGCGCCTATTGCGAGTTGTTAATCTACACTCAATGAGAGCTCATCCTGTTCGGCCACCTAACGGTATTTTTTTCCGATTCGGCCCTAAAGAACCAGGTGCCACTGACCAGCACAGGTGTCCAGTGGTGAATCATGAGAGAGGGGGAGGAACTGGGTTAATAATGTTGGAGCTCTAACCGGATATGTTATCTAGGGGAGGAAGTCTTGTGTTGCAATTTGTCTCTGAAACCTGTACATTTGCGTGTTATATATGATAAGCATATTTTTGTTTATGAAATATGTAATTTATGAGGCGGAGTTTTGGGACAGTCGCAGCAATTCGTCTAGGTGTTTGAGGAGAACCACAATAAGGACGGCCGGTATGCGTGGGTCTGGACTCATGCCCAGTCCCGTTACACCTCACCTATCCGATCGCACTGAACCACACTGTTAGGTCAGCTAACGTTTTAATTTTCCAAAGATATGCGGATCTGAAAGACGGTAAGCATAAAAGTAAGAAATAATAAATTACTATTCTGTTGGATTAAATATAGTATTGATTACTTGAAAAGGCACATTCGTCCACGACGACTGATTTTAATAAACAATAAACAACTCAGAAATAAAAATGAGTCACCAGTTAGTGTCAAATACATAGGCTGGTGGTTGAGCGGTTAGCATTCGGGTTTGCCATTCGAAAGGAGTCGGTTTTCGTCCCCGATACAGCCATCCAGATTTCAGTTTATCATGGTTAACCGAAACCCACTCCAGGAGTCCAAATTCCTTCCCGTTCGTTTCCCCGAATCCACTTTCGGCTCTAATGATCTCTACTTCGAATACTAATAATACAATAATTTAAAAAAAGAGAGAGAGAACGAAATGCACATCACGAAAACCTATTGAATGAGATGGCTATAATGCTATAATTAGAATACCATTCAGTCTTCATTACTTGAAGACAGTTACAAGTCAGAAAAGACGTAATTCTAAAGAACTGGTGTGTTTCGTAAATGCACAGTAGATAAAATATGAATGCACAACCAGTCTGTTAACTTGATCCCTGACCTTCCTTTGAGTCACTTCAAGCCAGATGATAAAGAGGCAGTTTGTTCTCTCCGGGATGGGAAGTCTTATCCCAGATATGTGTAAACTATGTACTGACCCTCGTCGGGATCAGTCAGGGGCAAGCGGATATGTCTTTTTTTATTTTTAATTACGGCTATATGCCTAGTCGATGGCTAAGGTCATTAGATGCGGGATGGGACTCGGGACAAGAACGGGAAGGAATTCGGCCATGGCCTTTTGGAAGGAAGCATACCGGCATTCGCCTGGAGTATTTGGGGAAACCATTGTTCCAGTAGTGGCAGTCCTGAACCTTGCCGGTGCGCTCTTCTGGCCCACTTTGGATCGGCCAAGGTGCAGTTTCAACCGCTAGTCAGCATTCTGTAACGATTCGGAATATTTTAAGTCATAACAGGATAGCATATTCAATTGGAGTAACGTTCTCATGCCCTAGAGTTATGTGTCGTAAAATTTTTGTAGCCACAGCATGTTTCAAGTACAAATTGTCGCACACAGAGCAGCAAAGCCTTCTCCCACTCTTTTCTCTTACTGTGTTGTAATGAGCCATTTAAAGAAGAGCCACTTGATGGATACTTGAAAAGTAGCCAATGGGTTGCTAATTTCCCCCACCAAGTCTAGGCGCGCTGAGCG
>JARYHS010008171.1:0-39312 GCA_031002005.1 Vandiemenella viatica
GTAAATAAAACTATAATTTATCAAATATACTGTTTTCTGAAAAACCAAATTTAGAAAAAAAAAAAAACAAGGGTGCTGGTTTAATTTATTTGTTTTTTTTCACAAAGCAAAAAAAATATATTTTTTTTCAGTTTGCAACACTTAGCAACTGATACACAAACTGGCGCAAATTAAAATCCCAACACCCAGACGGTGTTGTGATGAATGAATTAAACTTGGCCCCTAGTATGCCCGCATGAAGAGTATTAAATGATTAAAAATTGAAAGTTTTATATGTAATAATATGAGCATTATGGTGCTATTTATTATGAAAATTGATTTTTTTTTTAATATAACAGCAGGTGAAGACAGCCAAATGGTATGGGTGGCCGTTGCTGGCAGGCCAGATACAAGCAGTGGTTACCGATATAGTCAGCCCAACCCCTTTCCCCGGACGATTGTAAACCAATTGCTTGAAGCTGGGGTACACTCTTTGGCCCCTGTGCAATGTGTCCCATTAATCTAATTTCATTGCCAGCATCATCTAACCTGGTGTAATGCAAAACATAAATGGACATGTGAATGGCGTACATTTGTGTTTAGAGACTATTCTGTCTGTGGCAAAGTGATAAACGACGACATGTTCGCAGGCATAGTATAGAAACGGCTTACCTGCTGTGATTTCAGAACGTCACGCAAGTGCAGCCATGGGTGTCTTGTTTTGGTGGCAATTAGTTTCAACAGCATGATTGAGTCGGCTGTTGTTGAAGGCACAATGATAGCTCACCACTTTGTGGACGTGGTATTGCATCTTATTGTGATACCCTTCATGATCACCATCCAAATCGCATCTACCAACAAGATAATGCCCGTCCTCATATTGCCGCCATCGTCACACAAGCTATGCAAGGAGTTTCGATCACAATTTGGACAGCACGGTCCCCAAGATTGTCCCCAATAGAACATGTCTGGGATACCAGGAGTAGAGACATTAGATCACATGGTCACCCAGCACAAACTGTGCAACAACTGACTGCAAAACACATGCTGGTGTAGTGAGACATAGCCCAAGAATACATCCGAACACTTGTTGATTCAATGCCGGCAAGGATCCACGAATGTATTGATGCTCAAATTTTACGAATTTCTCACTGACAACTGTATCTAAAGGGAATAACTTAAGCCTAGTCCATTTCCATTTGTTATAATTTCTTCTAGTATGACCCTGGATATATCTTCAAAGTTTCCTAAAATTCTACCATTCATGTATGCGTGTTGTGATTTTAACTTCCACCGGTGTAACTATAAGGCCACCATAAGATTCCGCTATAAATTAAAAAAAAAAAAGTCGAAAGCTACCCAATCATTTGTTATTGAAACGTTAACATTGGCTGTATTTAAATGACTTCGAAACATCAGATATCGAGAGGAAAGTTAAGAGAAGAGGCTTGATATAAGTAGAAGCAATTCCAGACTCAGATGGGTTCCCATCGGTGCAAACCCAGGATCCGGGTCCCACAAGTTGTGAGACCCTGTGGGTACCTTGTAGTCAGAGAAGCAATTCTACATTAAGTACTTTCATAAAAATAGAAGAATAAATAAAACATAAAAACGACGTAATTAAAAAAAAAACAATGGTTCAGGTAATAAAAGAATATGCTTTTGCGAAATCTGCCGTCTTTAAATGAAGTACTTAACAAGTGAAGTATTTTACTACCCGCCTAAGATATACGTAGCTACTGACTCCTAAATATGTATGTATTGAAGACCGTCTCTACGTGTAAATTTTAGATTTCTAGCCCCGCTCTACAGAGCGTAGGCTATAAATAAAAATGTTGTAAACGGCACGACTGTTCGCTCAGTTTATGATTAAAGCTCAATTTTTGTTCGGGAACAGAAGTTCGACATCCCTGTCGATTTAAGGAACCCGTAAGAATTTAGATACCGTACCTGTATTCGACAGAGAGGTTACCAATAATAGAAATCTTCTTCTCTAAATTTCTTATGGAAAATTCTTAGAGAATCATACGCTTATTTATTTCATCGCAATAATATTTGCATATTCTCGTTTTCTCGAACAGTAGAAAGAATAGCAAACTTAGATTAACCTAGAGTTAAAGTGCTTACTAATGTTATGATTTCGCTAGGAAGATACGCGGTTCCGGATGTTTTAAACGCATTCCCTACAAAAACTGATTACCAGCGACAGACGATACCATCAACGAACACTTGCACTCGTTCGGATTGACTTGAAACCTGACAGTATTGCTAGTATAATGCAGTTTTCCAAATCATTTTATTTTCATAAATTCGAACATGATACGATTTCAAGTAGAGTATAGGTGCACTGCCAACAATAGGTAGATACACATAATATAAATCTGATAACGCAAAATGTACTCAATTTATACATCACGAATCTGTCAGATGATAAATTCAAAAATTACTAGAATTACTGTGAATCTTAGCTTGAAAGCTAATGGAATTCTGAATAAGTAAAACAATTGTTAAAATTGTGGTAATTAGACAGATAAGTAGTAAATCTTTGAAATTATTTAAAGAAAAATGTTAAATTTTTCTTTGAAAATGAAAAAAAAATTAACTAAGCGTATGTCGGAAAACGCGTAGTCTAGGCTTCAAAATTGTTACATATATATGTAATTGTCGTAACACATCGTTGCTTGGGGTTATGCAACATTTCCATACGAACTTGATCGTGTTGCGTGTATAACTGATACCTTTTCTTGAAGATGCTAAAGTTCTTTAAACTGGCCGCCAAGCTATTAGTTTACCCTGTAATAGCTAACAGGTCATACATAAATAAAAGATAGTCACTGTAGTTACTAATTAAAATATATTCTGAAAATGTTATGAAGTGAAAGCTGGTGTCAGATTACTTTTGTTGAAAACATATAGGTAAATTGAACTTCGAAACCACAGATGAAGAAGCAGGTTAACGTCACTCTCATCCACTGATTGGCAATCTTTCAGAAAATTCCCCCAAATTTCTAAAGATCATCCCGGAATAGCGTCAGAGTCCACTGTCCAGATAGTTAAAGTTTATAACAACTTGAAATTTTCTAAGTTCCCCTTTCACCACTACTAAAAATCTTCAAAGTCCACAGCCTCGTAGTTCGCTGACCCTCACATAGCTGTTCTCACCTCGACCGCCCGCTTGAAAAACTGTTTGAAAACTCTTCCTGACTGCCTGCACTGGTCTGCTTTTTATAGGCTAGGCTTATCTATTGCTGAATTGCCATGAAACACCAGTATTTTCCCGCGGGGAAGCACTATTCTTTAATGAATTAGAAAAAGCCCCCACTCCTGTGGAACACTAATTTTACTCGGATTTTCCCGAAATTTTACTATGTTATAGTTTAATTTATTCTGAATCTCTTTGGTCATGATAACTTTTCTCATGATTATTATCCTTTAAGAGCTATTAATTTCTGGAAGTCACACATGTAGATGCTATCATATGTCAACACTAAAACTTCGTTTTTCTTACTTTAAACTTCAAGTTACCTCTGAACTGTTATATGTTTGTTACTAACTGAATTTAAGCATACTTTTATCTCTCTAGCTCTTATTTCTAAAAATATTGAGTTATTTTGATTTGAAATTTCTCCTTATATTAATTTTAAAAGCAAACAAAAAATATCTTAAAGTCATTGTTATTCTCTGCTTTCTTAGTGGAAATGAATGCAACAAAATTCATCATGACTGAAAAACAACCTTATTTAAATCTTATGTCTTTTACAAAAATGTTTCAGAATTGATTTAAAAAGTACTTTCTTGTTAACCTCTTCAGTCCCGAGGTATCATATATGATACCTCCAGGAATTATTTTTTTCTCGGGCCACTGCACAGCTGACCCTTTTCTGGAATATCGTATCATCTACAATATACATCGCGCTTCTCACAGCTCATATGTTCGATCTTCTGCTTTTGGCAGCCCTGATTAGAACCTTGGGATCCTGCAACTGTACAACGTGTCTCGTAGAAATAAAGGTAAAGACATACATTTTTTCCATGAAATAAAGTAACATGAAGCAATAAAGTTGTGTGTATAATTTTCCTGCTTGACTCCCAAAGTATCATATATATACCATCTATAAAAAATTAATTATTGTTTCAAAAAAAATTTTAATGGTCATTCATTGTTAACTAGCATTAACACAAAGTAAATAACACAATAGTACTTCTCTTGCGCTTTTAGTATGAGCTCGGGACTGAAGAGGTTAAGAAAATGGTTATAAAAGTTCTTTACTATATAACTATATGAGATTTACCCCCTTTTAAATGGTTTTAGCAAGATAATGAACATATAACCAGGTTATGTTCGGAGATGAAAAGTGCTTTACCATAGAACGTGATTATAAAAGTTATTCGCTATGCATTATATGTAACTCGCCTCTTGCTGGACGGTTTAGGTGAGATAATAGATATATAACATAATGTATCCTTTAATTTTAAAAAAATCCTCTCTTTATACAAGAAAACTTACATTATATCCACCGCCGCTTCCAACAAACTGAACAACAGTGACGGACAGCAAGCACAATGAGTTCCTGTGATTGTTGGAGCTACAGTGTGATGCTCTCTTTGTTAAGCATGCGGTGTTCCCAATAATTATATTCTACTATAATGAAAGAGTACAGTCCCCTGGATAGTATTTGAAAAAGGGATGAATGAACTTAAAAACAAATATTTAATACATTATAAGTAGACGTGTTTCGACACCAAAAGATAAGTTTTTTTTTTGTATCACAGTAATTTCGATTACTATTTTCGAAATGCGGGTGTCACCCGTTTGGGGGCGGACCGCTCCCTCCCCCCCCCCCCCCGTAGCTACGCCACTGGGAGGATTCATGAAGTGAAATAATTGAAAATAGTGCGATACAAAAAGGATTTTTTTTGTGTCCTTTGGTTTCAAATCACTTTTACTTTTTTTACATTAATTTTTTAAGTTGATCTAGCTCTTTTAAAATCCAATCCAGTGCACTGTGTGCTTTCGCTATAGTGGAGCACAATTATTGGCAAGGTTGTGCACTTAAACAAAGGTAGCATCACTCAATGGCTCCAAAAATCACAGGAAATCATTCGTGCTGTCCGTCAGTGTTGTTTCCTTTGTAGGAGCAGCATGGCTATGATTACTTTTTCTTGGAAGATTATTTTCAAAGCAAGGTAGTTTTGAAATCAGTGGAAAGATATCTAAAATTACTAAAATAATGGTAAGTAGATTGTTAAATTGTAATTCAAATAAAAATGTTATATTTTCTTTTTTTCATCTGACAGATTTGTGTAATTATATAAGAAAAATGTAAATTGAATAAATTGAGTACATTTTGAGTTATCAGATTTACAATCCTTTATAACCGCTGGTAAGGTAAGCATTTCTACCTATTGTGACAATGGCCCTATAGAATACATGAATTTGTATGATGCTCAAATTTAAGCAAATACGTTGACTGATGCTTGAAACTAGCAACACTGTCAGATTCCTAGTCAGTCTGAAAGAGTCCAAGTATTCGGTGATGTCAGGGAGGTTCCATAAACCACATAGCTCCATTTTGGCCTCCTGTCAACCCCCTCTCTCCCCACATAGCCTGATGTGACTTTTCTCTCTAACCCCCTCTCCTTCCCCTGCATAGCACATAGCCTTTTTCCCCAATTGATTCTGGAAGACTTTTTTTTTTACTGTTTTCCCTTTTCAGACTATCGTAGATTACATAAGGAGATAAGTAAATGACGGAAATAAATATTTACATGCTGTTGTGTGTTCCGTACCTCATTTTAACTATTACAAATAATATGAATGAAAAGTTACATGGCCTGGCTCGGAAACCCTCCCCTCCCCTAACGTAACCCAATGTAGCTTTGTAGCCAACCCCTCCTCCCTCCTAGTCCAAGCAACATAGTTTATGGATGCTCCCTTATTGTCTGTCGATATTGAACAGTTTTTGTAGAACGTGTGCTTACCACAGTTTCAAAGCACGTATATTGTTAGCAAAATTGTAATGTTGGTAAGTACGAGAAGCTTGCTTTGCTTTCTGCTGAACGAGAATATTCAAATGTGCTCGCGATGTAATAAATAAGTGTATGGTTCCATAGTTTAGACAAAAAAAAAAAAAAAATGTATCATGGATACAGGTACCTAAATCCTTACGTTTTCCTCAAATCAACATGGACGTCGAACTGTTTCTCAATCAAAATTGAGTTTTAATCATAAATTAAGGATTTTAAAACATTTTTTATGTGCTATGGCGTGGCTTTAGAGACCTAAAATTTACATGTGGTGTCGGTCTTCTATGTCATATGTAGGAGTGTGTAGCTACAAATATTATGTCCCTGGCAGGCAGTGAAATACATCATTTGCTGAGTACTCCATGTAAAGCTGGCAGATATTACAAAGGCTTGTTTTTATACTGTGTGTGCCGTTATTTATTGTTTGTAATTAATTTATTTTTATATTTATTTAGCCTTGTTTTTTATGAAGGAACTTAATCTAGAGCTGCTTCTCTGACAGTATCCTCTAGGGACTCACGATTTTGGGATCCAAGTACTGAATTTGTACCCATGCAACCTCATCTGCGCCTGGAATTGATTTTATTTGGACCAGCTTACTTCTGTTTACTTTCCTCTCAATTTCCCTCGGTCAACTCTTGTACTTTTCTAACCCTGATAGCTTTTTATGGTTATGGAAAGGGTGCTGACTATAGGAGTAAAATGTGTCGGCTTTAGGAGCCTGTCTAATTCAATGTCATCTATAGGAGTAGGTTTTTTTTTTTTTTTTTTTTAAAAAAAAAAAAAGCACAATTATTAAATAGTATGGCAAAATGGACAAAAATTCTCAAAGTGTCAACAATTGGAGTACCTACCTTATCTGTCAAATAATAGAAAATAATTCTAGATATTCATGAATATGATTTTGAATGATAATTCTTGACTATTTAAACAATGAATCTCAAAACCTGGAATTTTTTTTTTTTTTTTTTTTTTTTAAATTCATGTTACTTGTAAAGGAACAATAACATTAATAACATTATTTTTTTCATTAAAATTGTTATTTCTAATGGCACATATACAAATAAATGTATTATTACCTCCATGATACCGATTGATTACGTTTCATTTAGCTGTTTGTATCAAAAAATGAAAAATGCTTGGAGGAGCTCATACATCGAAGAGGAAATGTGGATTTTAGCAGAGGAAAGCAAAGTAAGATAAAATTGATGCAGTTCAGTGTATGAGGGCGGTCAAATAATTACTTAGCCTACAAAAGAAAAAACTAAAATTTTGGAAAAGTGGCGATTTATTTCTCAACATAGTCTCCTTTTAGCTCGATACACTGGACCCAGTGATGCTCCAACTTCTTTAACCTGTCTGAAAAATACGTTTTCTGGAGATCTGCAAAGTAGGGCTCCGTGGCGGCGATAACCTCCTCATTCGACTCAAATTTCTGCCCAGCGAGTGTCTTCTTCAAGTTTGGAAACAAAAAGAAGTGGCACGGGGCCAAATTTGGAGAATATGGTGGATGGGACAGCAGTTGGTAGCCCAATTCAAAAAATTTGGCCGTGGTGATGGTAGATGTGTGAGCTGGTGCATTGTCATGGTAGAAGAGCACTTTTTTCTTCGCCAAATGGGGCCGTTTTTATGCAATTCAGCGTCGAATTGGCCCAATAATTCGGCATAGTAAAGCCCTGTAATCGTTTTGCTGTTCTCCAGGTAGTCATACCTTATGAATCCCAGAAAACGGTGGCCATCACCTTTCCGCCTGATGGCACAGTCTTCGCCTTTTTCGGAGCACATTCGCTGGGTAAAGTCCACTGTTTTGACTGTTCCTTGGTCTCTGGTGTGTACCAGTGAATCCATGATTCGTCAACAGTCACGTAACGATGCAGAAACTCCTTCGGATTGCGCTTAAACAACGTTAAACACTGTTGTGAAGTGATCTCACGGTTGTGCTTGTTGTCTGGAGTGAGCAAATGTGGCACCCATTGCGCCTACAGCTTTCTCATGCCCCCCAAAATTTCATGCTAGATATGACCCACACAGTCTTTTGAGATGCCTACTGTCCCAGCAATCTCACGCACCTTCAATCGGCAGTCTGCCAATTCGAGATCGTGGATTTTTGTCACGCTGTCCTCCATGGTAACCGTTTTCGGGACACCTGGGCATGGCTCATCAAAAACTGACGTGCGACCATGTTGAAACTCGTTAAACCAATTTTTGACAGTCACCGTCAAAGGAGAAGAGTCACCGTACACAGCATTTAAACGCTCTCTGATTTTGCTGAGCGATTTTCCTTCCAAAAACAAGAATCAAATCACAGACCTATATTGCTCTTTTTCCATTTTTCTAAAATCTGTGAGCACACCCATTTTCAGACACGATCAAAACAAAACTATGAGTCAGATTTGATTGAAATTTTAACAATAGCTGTCTAAGATAATGAACTACACGATAGTAAATTTCTATGGCGACTGTGGTGCCATCAGGAAGAGAGGCTAAGTCCTTATCGGACCCACCTCGTATATCTGGTTCCATCTTGAAATATATTTCAAAACTGATGGATTGCCAAACCTCATCAAAAGAAACTGATTCTCACCTTGGTGCAAGAAATAAATTATGTGATGTCAGCTCATCTTCACAAAGCAAACAAGATGCTATAGTACCTGAGAGATTAGTCACATTGAAGTATACTCATTCTTGGTACGCTTTGTACAGAGATCATTAAAAAAGGAAGCAATTATTTCCAAAACAGAGAAGAACCATTTAGCACCATTTATACGCAAGGGTTCAATACAAAAGCTGATTGTCGACATCTTCCAACACAATGTTTCTATCAGGAGACGCCAAAAGATGAAATAATTCTGCGCTCGTGGATGGCTTACTCACCCATCACTATCAATATGTTTTGCTTTTATTGTTGTTTATTTGCTGGCTGTAATACTAATACTAGATATGCATTTGTGACTCAATTTCGGAGTAGTGGTAACTAAATACTAAACTAACAGATCACAAAACTACAATTGAACATCTGGAAAAATCTTGAAAAGTTGAAAACTTTAGAAAAAAAGCAGAAATTACACAAACAATTGATGACACAGCCTTGCAATCAACTGATACTGTAAAGCAGAAGAGGGAGGGCTTTTATTTAAGTTGTTTGATATAACTTTGTTTCTGTCTAAACAAAGCCAAGCATGTCATGAACCCAGTGAAACACATATAACCACAGTTTCCTAGAACTGGTCCACCCTCTTTCAAAATATGTTGTAGTGTTGAAAGAGCACATCTTGAATTTGGAACAGAATAAATATCTGCCACCAGATACACTAAATGAGTTCATAAGTCTTCTATCAAACCTAAAATCTAAGCTCATTAAAGAAATAAAATTGGCAAAATATTTCAGAATTGTGTTTAATAGCATACCAGACACTTCATAAATTGATCAGATGTCGGAAGGGAATAATTTTGTGAAAACTGATAACAGAAAAATTGTCAAAGAAGTATTCCTTGGATTTTTTCCCTTAAAGGGATAGAAAACTGTCGATCTAAGGAATGAAATTTATAAGAAGCTTTATAGCGACAGTTTAGATTAAGTAATTGATGTGCCTTCATCAAGATTATGAAAATGCAGCTAATATTAGCGGCATAAGTGAAGAAGAACAAACCATTTTTAAAGCAAAAAAAAAAAAACATATAGCTGTTTTCGTTAGATGTACTGGTCCTTTAATTAATTTATGTTGGCCAACATTCATTTTCACAAAATGCATCTTGTATAACATTTTTTGAAACTGCAGAATCTATTTTTACATATTTCTTTGTATCCAATAAAAGCTCGTAAGTGCTTACTAAATAGCAAATCCTGTATTAAAAAATTCTCAGCAATGCACTGGAGTGGTCATTATACTAAAGTAAACATGCTAAAAGAATATTTTTGTTTCGTTGTGGTTGTAATTAAAGAATTATATGATCAGCAAGAAAATGTACATTCCAGAGGTGCTGCTCTTGTCCCTGTAGTATGTATTTTTACTTTTCTTTGTAATCTTTTCTTTTAGAATTATGTACTAAGTGAAGTAAATTGTCAGATTGGATTGCAAAATAAAACCTTGAGCTTTGAGCAATCAATGATAAAAATAAAGGCACTTAATCATTATATTCGAGAAAAGCAGTGTCATGTTGTACAGGGGATAACAGATCTTGCTACAAAAAAAATCACTAGACTATGAAATTCCAACAGAACTAAGAGTTCTGTTGCAAAAACGAATGGATGGTGAAGTAGCCACTGATACAGGACTTGCAATAAGAACTGAAAATCAAAAGTAGGACTGTCTTGACTAATTTAACACCGAACTTCGTACTAGATCAAAATCTGTTCGAGATATAGTTTCATTGTTTGGGGATGTAAAGAAAAATAATTTGTTTTCTGCGAACATTAAAGAATTAAAAACAGCTGTATCCAAATTTAGTGGTCTTCATGATGAATTATGAGAATCAGAACCTTTCCTGCAAATATCAAGATTGAGAAGGCATTTATGAGAAGCCTATGTTACCATTTTAGTAACAAAGCTCCGGACTTTTTAAAATTCTTCATGGAATCTTATAGTAGGCCTAAAGTTACTTACAACAATTTGTGAATGAGTTGCTATGTGTCAGTAGTGCAGTTTTAGAAAACTAAAATTAATCAAAAATTACTTTCGGTAAACAATGAGCAACACGAGGCTAAACAATCTTTCGATGTTGAATACTGAACATGAAGCAACTCAAAATGTTAAGTCCAATGAATTGATTTCCGAGATTGCAACTGCTTAAGCTAGAACAAAGAGATTGTGAAAGCAATTGTATTTCATTTATTTATCTTTTAAATGTTATTAATGTTACAGTTTTATTAATAAATGATTATTTGTAAATAACAATAAATGTTTATTTATCCACATTTTATTAATATCATACTTTACAGTTATAGGATATTATATTTTATTTAACATTGAATTTAAGTTTTCAAGGGGTATTCACCATTGATATCTGCCCCGGTTGACACCCATGCTAAATGGTTGTGTGTAAAGTAGATATGGTATGTAGGAAAATAAAATGTTTTAATGTCAAAGATGCCAATGAGCAGGGACGCATTTAGGCATTGTGGGCCGCTACACTATACATGTGGTATCGTACAGGCCCCTGTCAGCAGTGGCGTAGCTACTTATGGGTGACCTTGGTTTTTTTTGTTATTTTTTTTTTTTTTTTTAACCTGCGTGAAATGGGCAGATTAGAATTTATTGTGCTTGTAAGATAAGGATATGTTGCTATCGATATTGGCAATTTTGTTTCAAGGACAGATTAGGACTAAAGTCAAATAAAACAGTTCTCTCATGGTCCATATATTGGTGGGACTGAGGTTGTTGGAGTTGTGAATAGAGTTGAGGAAAGATTTTTAGGTTAGGGTGGATGAGGAACTCTTTAAATAGAAGGAGGGGATGGTTTTGGTTTTGGGGAAGGATAGGAAGATCCAGTTAGGATGGTGGTTTGAATTGCTCTAAGATGGGCTCTATCTCGCCCCACCAGTAGTCATTCTCCACTGTGGAAGCAAAGTGATAAGACAAGTGGAGAGAGTGGCAGAACAATAGTGAGTCCCAGAATAGAGCAGCATGGTCAATCTTAGGAGCAGGTGAGTAGGAAAGTCCCTTGTATATGATAGAAAGTTGTGGTTCTGACAGAGAAGTAGATGAGAGGTTGACTGTTGTGATTTATCCACAGATGGGCCAGTGGCTCAAGAAGTGTGTGATAGAGGATATGGGTGTGGTATATTAAAAATGTGGGCAAGGCATGGGGATTTGGCAGTCAGGGGAGGAAATGGTGTGTGCTGCATACAAGAAGAATGTTGGTAGGGGAGAGGCAGGCCTATAACAAGATAACTTTTCAATAAATTATATAGTTTGTTAAGATGTTTTCACAAATTTCTGTTGCAACAGCCTACAATCGATAAGAATTAACACTGAAGACTCAAAGAAACTGGTATAGGCATGTGTATGCAAACATGGAGATATGTAAACACTCAGAGTACGGCACTGCAGTCGGCAATTCCTATATAAGACAACAGGTGTCTGACACAGGCATTAGATTGGTTACTGCTACTACAATGGCAGGTTATCACAATTAAAGCTATTTTGAATGTGGTGTTATAGTCGGTGCACGAGATATGGGACATGACATCTCTGAGGAAGCTATGAGTTGGGGATTTTCCCATATGACCATTTCACGAGTGCACTGTGAATATTGGGTATCCGGTAAAACATCAAATCTCCGACATTGCTGCAACCGGAAAAAGATCCTGCAAGAATGGGACCAACAATGACTGAAGAGAATCATTCAATGTGACAGAAGTGCAACCCTTCCACAAATTGCTTTGGATTTTAATGTTGAGCCATCAACAAGTGTCAGAGTGCAAACCATTCAACGAAACATCATCGATACGGGCTTTCGGAGCCGAAGGCCCACTCATGTACCCTTGCAGAGTGCACAACACAAAGCTTTACGCCTTACCTGGGGCCATCAACACTGACATTGGACTGTTGATGATTGGAACATGATGCCTGGTCTGACGACTCTCGTTTCCAATTGTATCGAATTGATGGACGTGTATGGGTATGGAGAAAACCTCATGAATTCATGGACCCTGCATGTCAGCAGGAGACTGTTCAAGCTGGTGGAAGCTCTGTAATGGTGTGGGGCATGTGCAGTTTGAATGACATGGAACCCCTGATACGTCTAGGTATGACTCTGATGCCAGCTGATTGTTAAGAGCCGACAGGGTAACCTTCCACTGGAGCCATGGATAAGCATCGATCATAGGAAATCGACAATAGTTCTGATATGAAAATTCATCGTAGGTCCCTACTGCAGCACCTGATGGGTTTTATGGCTTAGTACCTTCAGGCATTAATATAGGAATGGCTGAGATGGCTAGGTTAAATTAATGTAAATGGCAGTTGCATATTTACACCTTTATTTACATGAGCAATGTCTGATGGCATATATGAATACCTACAATGTTTAATTGGCTTTATAACAAAACATTATATACAGGGCCAAGGACTAGGCGAGCATGTAACTTATAGGTACCTCACAGTCCAAATTAAATGGAATCTCCCTGATGACTATGCCACATGAATATGCCCCTCTGACTATCCACACCCAGCTATCGCAGCAGAGCCCACCTTAGTATGAGACAACTGGCAGCATCTTCTTGTCTGCGCCCTCGGTGTCGATGTGGTACGTTGAAAGACTTTCGTAGAGAGACAAACAGAGAATAGATTAGATACTCCCCCTACCTATTTCCCCTGTTTTGAGAGGGCAATACTCCTCGGTAACCTGCTGTATGAACTCACTTAATAGCTTGCAGTAATGACAAGCGCTTAGCAACTGGCGACTTAGGACTTGCTGATATGCGTGCTACTTCTTCAGGTCATAGCACCCTTCTATTGCTTATCTATTTCATGCTCGCCCACCCTGGATACTGACTTGAGCATTAGTATGTATTATTTTGTTATGGATTTTTTTTTTTATGTACCATATATGCTATGACTGTACATCTTCTGGTGTATGTATTATTTTGTAATGGAAGTGTTTAATGTACCATGTATACTATGACTGTACATCTAGTGGTGTACTTATTATTTTGTTATGCAACTGTTTATCTGTAAATTGACAACTTTCCACATCCCACAGAGCCAGCCTCTTATATTGGGATCAATGGAAAATGAATGTATTGTATTGTATTTGTATTGTATGAGGTATTTCAGCAAGTGATCGACATAGATCACTACACGTACTCCCCTTCGCCACATCCGGAGTCCATGTAGGATGTGTTTTGTAAACACAATATACAAAATTACTTAAAAACTAATTACAGGTTTTTACTTAAAACTAATTAAAATTTCTTTTCTCTTCGTGTTACTGAGCTGATGATTTGTTTTTAATTACAATTTAAAATGGTTTATCTGTGTTATTTTGTTTCGATTTGGACTGGATTGATTTGTTGTGGAGACGTCGTACTTGCCAACTCTTGTTTGGTGTGACTCAGCGGATACAGGTGTCCCTGGAGCTGACTCCATGCTTTGCAGTTCCAGCATTGACATGACTTCATGACAGTCACGTCAGCTCTGCATTGTAAGGACAACTCAGAGTCTTACTTATTTTCATTCACCACTCCAGCCACATTACAGGTTACTAGAACACTTGTAATGTTTTGCATTAGTAGAACATCCTCCTAATTCTATATATACAATGATTCTTTACACTTTAGATTGACACTTCCATATATAATCTTAAATATATATTCTATAGAACAATTTACATTTTAATTATTAATTTATTTCATTGGTACTTATTTCAACCTCATACTAAAGTGTTGATTGAGTACTTTTTGGTTCACTATTATTGATGACCATTTAGTGACACAACTCCTTACTGATTTATATGAATGATTTTTCTTCACAATGTATTTTTACAACTAATTCTGAGTCATTAACATAAAATCTTTACTTTCTCAGTACCCCAGATTACTAAGTAATTATGAAGACACCCTATGCCTTAATTCCTCAGCTATATTTAGTTATGCTGTGATCTCTCATTTTTAAATGCTTATGACTCTGCTCCACTTATTTCTATAACAATGATGATTTTTCACTAGTCACTTATTATTTAAACATATCTTTACTCTTTAATATTATATTCTTAGCATATAATTGAGAGATTGTAATCACTCAATAGTATGTTAATATGATCTATAGATACTCAATCGGGATGACTGTTATTATGTAAATGCACCGCCACTTGTTAATAACTTCTGCTATTTTCTTATCTATAGTTGATGATTTAATTAATCTTTCCCAATATCACATTGAGGAACTAAGATCACTTTCTCCCCTAACATTTTAATACCTTATATACAACATTATACACATAAATGTCTTCATTTCTTTTAACACAACTCTTAATTAGTTCTTCCGGACTTAAATTACTTCAATAAAACACCAAATTAACATTCAGAGACTAACTTATTCTCGTCGTTTGCTGTACAGACTTTTAAGTGCGTAGAATGCACCTCTGTTGTCTACTATGCAAAGTACTTTTCATTCTACTCCTTAATTTTAACTCATAGAAGTAAGCTTTTATCCTATACTATCTCCTTAAATTAATTCCCACAGATTAAATTTCATTTACGACCATCTCTGCTGCTTATTCTACTATATACTTGTGCAGTTATGCTGAATGAAAATTATATTGGATATGTATATACACTTATTCTTTTCAACTCCTCTTCTTCTAAATTACCGCTAATTATAAGGGATATTTTATCTGATTCACCATATTTATGCTTACATTTTTTCTCTCTTCCTCTACAACTGCTTAATTAATTTAGTTTTAATTCCAAATACACATGCTGTTACACGCTTCCACTGCACCGCCGTTACACTAGCCACTTGACTTCTAATTTCACACTCCGTCAGTGGCACACACAGTTTTGCTGATGACAGCAATGCCTGCTAGCGCCAAGCGAACTCTCCACAGTTCGATAATTCTCATATAATTCTCACATTTTCCACACCTCAGTCTTTTTGCATAACCATCCACGGTTCATGTCTTATTAATTATGGAGTCCCTTGACCTCCCTTTTCGTTTTGCGTAACCATTTCCAGTTCATGTCTTATTAATTATGGAGTCCCTTGACTTATTATTCAACCTTATTTTGTTTCTTTGTATCACCCCGTGCACTGCTTAATAGTATATAGCCCTCTGCCCCTTTACATTTTTTTTTATAACCTCGCATGTTCGTTGTACTTTACCTAGTACAGATACTCCTCTTAATCTCCGTAACACCCTTCACCTAGAGGTTTCCACCCACCGCCCTTCCATCTTTGTGATGACCACCAATCATCTTGCACCAGTTAACTAGTAATGTCCACTCTGTTACTATTACCTCCAGCTCCTCTATAATTCCAATGACGACCCTTCGTCATCTCTCGTTAATTTCCCAATACCCTCCAAATCATTCAACGCTATATCTTTTATAACTTAGTTCTACGCTCTCTATAATGTTGCTTCACTCAACCTACCTTTCACTTTAAACATTCCCTTCGTCAGCATAGGGACATTTAAGTCCACTGACACCATGCCAACATTGGCAACACCTAGTCACCACTTACCTTTCCTATTTCCTCACAGGCACCCGCGTAAAAGTGGATTCAAGTGTGTTGTACCAGGCATACTTATTTTCACCCAATCCTCTTCAAATCTCGCCTCCCCGGTGACATCATCTAACCCTTGAATTTTCGTCTCTCCGGTGACATCTTTATTTAAACCTCCCAGGTTTATTTTTAACACCACAAGCACCCCCACTTTTGGTAGGTATTTCCCTATCTTCCATGCTACATGGAGATAATTTTTAGATCCCTCCTTATAATCTTCTAGCTACATCTTTCTACCAACTAACCATTTACTCGTTCCACATCCTAGGAACAGAACTTATATAATTTCTCATATAATTAATTATTGGCTCTAGCTCTCTCTGTTATAAATTTTAATTCTGTTTGTGCCTGATATTACTGCCCCTCTCTATAACTTAATTTATTTAACTACCCTTTACTTGAATACTGCCATATTAACTCCCTTTAATTTATTTAATATGCAAGCACTTTTTCGTATTCCCCCATATTCATATTCTTGATCTCTTAATACACTGTCCCACCTTATTTTGAAGTTTCATTTATAACATGTTATTTTAGTTTATTCTTATATCTTCAAGTATAAAACTTAATCAAGACCAGTTACCCATATAACTCGCAAACGATAATCTTTACAACAGCTGAACACACTTACAGCAATATTTTAGTTACAAAAATGTGATACTTCGCGTTACTACAATTTGATATTTCTTAGTTCATCATTTCTTTATGTTTCTGTAACTTTCTGGCTTGTTCTCTATATGAAGTGCTCTAATATTAACTTTCTCAGCTGATACGTTCATTTGTATTACATTGCAATTTAATAATTCAACTTAACCAACATAAAGATTTCATTTAGCTTATGATCACTCCTTCACTTCTTATGTTAACCAACATTCTGGTTTTCCTTTGAGTTTTCTTTCCTTCCAAGTTAATACTATTAGCAAAGAAATTCTTACATTATTAAACTTTTCAAATGGATGAAGCAACGGGTAAATGCTGGCATGCGTTGATTTGCCATGGTTCCCTTAGTTATGCAATAGGCATTCTAATAACTGTTTACATTAATTTTCTTCTACATTCCTTTTAATCATCAATATGAACTTGAAACATTATTTTATAAGATTGTTATTCCTAATGGTTCATCTTTAACTATTATAATCTTAACAATAGGTACTCTTCAACTGCTTTTAATTACTGATAATTTTATATATACTTTTACTCAACTGCTAGAAATGGGTTCAATAATCAAAATATTTCCTCCGTCTTAACTTATAATATTAGTTCAAGCATTCTTTGTACTTGTGACATCATGAAAAATTTCATTCTAGTAAACATCACTTCTCCTTCAGCTATTCATTCACGATTGCAGAATAAATACCTTTTCTCTTTCAAACTTCTAATATAATTACATTATAATGGTAACCCATTTACCCATCGGTTTACATAATATGCACGGGTTTAATTGTACATATTTGAACATTTTAGCGTATTATATTTCTTACTGGCATCAATTTTGACGGAACTACCTTTTCACATTTATTTGTGCTCCTCAGACACTTACAAACTACACTTTTACTCCGAGATTTCATTAAACAAATTTTCCTTTCTGATTGTAGGATTTACTCGATCAGCTATCATTTGATTTTCTTACTCTCTTAAATTTATAACATAATTCTGGCAGTTGAAGGTAGTCTCTTCACATTAAATTCAACTTCTTTACATAACTAATATCATACAGTTGAACTCTAATCAATAGCATTTTACATCTTTAAAATTTAATACTGCTGCACTTCTCCTTTGCGATTTAAATTCTAATAATATAAGGGCATGAAAATTCTCTTGATTTAAGCAATAGGGCTTCTTTGAGACATTGCTATTTGGATCTTGCATTTTCCTTGCATAATGTACTTGCGTCTTGTGGCCTGCTTAAGATTGCTGACCAACTGCACGATCGGCGATTTCCACAGTTGTGGCGATGGCTCTTGTCATTGACCTGCTTGCTGAGTACTGTGTTGTGGCTGCCTCCTCTGCTAGGCCACTAACGTAATCGGACCATCTCCATGAATAATGTGTTTTGTGGGATACTGGATAGTGGATTCACTATTGCATTTTACTCTTCTATAATAACTATACACAAGCCGGATTGTCTTTATGACGCAGGGCTGGCCTAAGGACAGAAACCTGATCTGACGTAATGGACCTACATAGGACGAAATATTCAGTGATCTTATGAACCACTTGCACGCTCTTCATGCGAGTGAACCCCACAATCTGACAGCCACAATTTTACCCCTTCTTGTAGTGACCCTGCCAGCTAATTGATAAGAGCCGACAGGGTAACCTTCCACTGGAGCCATGGATAAGCATCGATCATAGGAGATCGACAATAGTTCTGATATGAAAATTTATCGTAGGTCCCTACTGCAACACCTGATGGGTTTTATGGCTTAGTACCTTCTGGCATTAATATTGGAATGGAGGTTAAATTAATGTAAATGGCAGTTGCATATTTACACCTTTATTTACATGAGCAATGTCTGATGGCATATGTGTATATCTACAATGTTTAATTGGCTTTATAACAAAACATTATATACGGGGCCAAGGATTAAATGAGCATGTAACTTATGGTCGCATCACAGTCCAAATTGATAATCTCCCCAACAACTATGCCTCATGATTATGCCCCTCTAACTATCCACACCCAGCTATCACAGCAGAGCCCACCTTAGTATGAGAGGACTGGCAGCACTTCTTGTCTGCGACAGCCGCCTTGGCGGCGCTGGCGTCGACGCCCTCTGCGTCTATGTGGTACGTTGAAAGAATTTCGTCGAGAGACAGACAGACCTGTGCTCCCAGGGTTTAAATAGAATATCCCCTACCTATTTCCCCTCTGTGGAGAGGGCAATACTCCTCGGTAACCTGCTGTATGAAGTCACTTCAATAGCTTGCAGCAATGACAAGTGATTAGCAACTGGCGACTTAGAACTAGCTGATATGCATGTTACTTCTCAGGTCATAGCTACGATTGCTTAACTATTTCATGCTCGCCGGCCCTTGATACTGACTTGAGAATTAGTATGAGGTATTTCAGCATGTGATTGACCTAGATCACTCACTTTGTCTTTCCAGTTGTATCCAATTCCATTATGATTTCAGTAGCTTCATCTGTAACTTTAGCATTTGTATTTTTTCCCAAAGTGGATCTGCAACCAGTATCCCTTTTATCACTTATTTTTATCCCCTCACCAGCAGCTCCTAACCCCATCACAACTGGAAGTGGGCTTCCTTACAACTTTAGCTAACAACTCAGAAAGTACTCACTCCCCTTCTATTCAGGTGTAGGCCATGCCTAGTAAAAACCCACCCACCAACCCCCAAAACAGAAATAATGCTTCAGTGCTGCCATTTCTATGGATTTATCAGTAGATCTATGGATTTTTATTAAAAGTTAGGAATTTTTAATTTTGTTCAGATATCTACGGATTTTTGACACTTTTTATCATTTGTTGATGTTTCCTTATATTGGTGTTTTGTTAAACATTGAGCATATAGTGTAAATGCATTACATAAACATTAATAACTATGAATCGTTACCTTGCAACTGCTCGTGTGTACCAACGATTGAAACAAAGCTCATATTTTGTTTGGTTACAATTTTTACAGATCTTAAAAGACCATAACACATAACTATCGGTGTACTCTTTATGCGCGGTGACACGTTCATTCGAACGACTTACAAAGCAGTGGCTTTTGAGAATGCTTAACCAATATTCGAGAATCAAAGGGCTCACAGTTTTTAACATTTTTCTGTTACGGAGGATATGCTGAATGTAATGTCAACAAAGAAACTGTATGGTCACTAGGAAAAAATTAAAAAAACTGGTTGGCATAGCAGCAGCAGTGATGAAAGTGACAATGTATAAAATATGTTCAAAGATATTCCTTACTTTCAATGAAGAATATTATTTTTGTAATTTTTAAGACCCGGAAATAAAAAGTATTGTTAATTTTGACTCTCTCTTCAATAATTATTGTTTCAGTCTTTCAGTTAGCGAGTGTCTGGATTTTTGTACCAAATCTACGGAAATTTTAGCAGCCGTCTATGGATATTCAAAGCCAAGTGGCTGCAGCACTGTGCCTCTTCCAAATAGCATCTCTGTTTCCACGTTTACCCACCTCACAGCGTGGTTCAACTGTGGTCGATCATGGCGACTTAAAACCTGCATCAGTTCCACCCTGGTATGCTGCGCCTCCTTCACCACCCTCCTTAGATCAATCTCTATACTATAACTCACATTTCTATCAATACTATTTCTCACACCTTCCACTATCATTACTCTATCGTCCTTGCTGAAATTCCTGCAAAGTTAACCTATATATTCTATTACCTGACCTAATGTTGCACTGGGTGTGAAAAAGCTTGTGACATTGTAGCCTGTGCTTAATTGATCTTGCACAAGAGGACCTACACCTCTTTCAGTAGCAGAATCTTTTTCTTCCTATTTTTTTCCTTCTACACCTATATTCCTATAGGGCTGCTGCACCGACCTACACCTACATATACATGAGGCTCTCCCCCATCTGACTCTGGTAACAGGTGAACCTACTTCTCCCCAAAATTTCTGGAGTCTCTAACTTCTTCATCCTGTTAACCATATTTCCCCTATAATCTGTTACCAGTTTCCATCCCTGCTTCTCACCCTCCTCACTAAACCCAACAATTCTACTTTCAGCATCCAAAGGCAGACCATCCATAGACACAGCCTCAACAGGCACAACCTCCACAGGCATATACTTCTTTGTATTTTCTTCGTATTATTACTTAGGTTTATAGCATATAATAATATGAGTTGAACAACATGATACCTCAGCTTTAAAGTCATTTACACAGTCAGTTCAGAAAATAAATCATGCTATGTAGTTAATTCAGGCAATAAATCAAGCTATCCAGTTAATTCAGGCAATAAGTCAAGTTTAAACAGTAAATTCAAATTATAAATCTAATTTTTTTTGTTTTGTTTTTGTTTATTTAATAGCTGACTGACCCCAAGGTGGTCTACTGTACCAGTCCCCAGGGACACAATTGTGCATTTGTCAGACAATGCTATGTGGCATATATTCAAATTTTCCCCATACTCGATTCACTCCCGTGATAGAACTATGGTATTCACCCATTTTTGGAGTTTTTGGTATTTTGAGAAAACAAGAGAAATTGACATATTCTGTGAAATGAGAAAAATTGATTTTTGATGATATAAATTGGTTTCAGCATATATATTTATGAAAAAGATGAACAGTTATAATTGAATGAACATTTATTACAAAAATGAACATTAATAAAAAAATTATAATTGAAAAATATAAAAATTTAAGTTTACAAATCAAAACAATATGAAACATAACTGTAGTTGAATTTTAGAGCGATATTATTTCTTTGATATTTTTTATTTTGTTATATTTATGTGAGTTTTGATATGCTTTGAAGAGTAATTTTGATATCTGCATAAATGAGAGAGCAAGAGAAAGTATGAATGGAAGACCACCCGAGGAAGAGTGGACAGTTGCAAGGGAATTTCAGTTTTTAAGATTTCAGTCAATTTTCTGTGAAAATAACTTCACTCTTGGGGGGGGGGGGGGGGGGCATGTAAGCTAACCTAGAATTTCGTAAATTTACATAACAAAATTTGTTTACAGTTGAACAACACGATACCTCAGCTTGAGTCATTTACGCAGTCAATTCAGAAAATAAATCAAGCTATGTAGTTAATTCAGGCAATAAATCAAGCGATACAGTTAATTCAGGCAATAAGTCAAGTTTAAACAGTAAATTCAAGTTATAAATCTAATTAGACAGCTGTAGAAGGATTGAACATGAGATTAGCATATGTAATATTAGGTTTCGGTATAATTTCGTAAAGGTTAATACTTTCCTCACTTTTTGAGATATCCAGAATTATAAATAGTTAAGAGATAATAAACCTTGTAGTGGGGAATTCATACTAAAAAGTTTAAATACATTAATTAGCTAAAAGCTGGTATGGAAAATTAACATGAAATTACACACTTTAAATTCGAGAAGTCACATTTTGGAAAAGTATAGAAAGTCAACTTATAGCATGAAAGAAATGTAATTTTTGCTTAAACAATGTACTAAAGTTTTGGAAAGCTCAGTGAAGTTTAAAAGTTGTTTTTCAAACATTAGGGGAGAGTGGGGCAAAACTGACCTCTTAACATTATATCTCATGAAAATCAGACTTCTGCCAAAAATATTTTGTAAAATGAGGTTATTAATATTATCTGAATATTAAAGATGTATCATATTCATGTATAATTCATTAATGATAAGTAGTTTAATTTTTGTCAATTTTTTTTTTTTCTGATTTCGACAAAACGACGGTTTTGCCCCATGGGTGGGGTAAAACAGACACCCATAAGATTTACATGTAAAAAAGTTTATTCCAGCATTTACAAAAAATATAGTATAGAATTGCAAGTTTTTATAAAATAAAGAGGCATTTATCAATATGAAATAAGAAATTAACACTACATGGGTCAAATTTAATTTTAAGAACAAAAGTCACAAACGAAATTGTCATATTCTTCTTCACAATTTGTACAAGCCTCGTGGGCCCATCCCGTACAGTTCTGACATTGAATCCATCCCTCCCTGTCTTTTGAGATCGAATATAATTCATTGCAGAATATGCAAGCCTCTTCATCTTCATTCAAGTCACTGTCATCTTCATCTTCATTAAGATTCATTCTCATTTTCTTTTCTTTTACCTTTCCATTTTCACGTTTTGTTCGGAGCTTAGTGCTTAGATCAAAAAATTTCCCAACGGCAAATCTATTAAACCCTTTAGCTCGAGCTAAAGATGTATGCTCTGGTGACCTTAGTTTTAATTGAGGATGTCGGTTAACGAATCCGTAATACAATTTTGACTGCCATTTTTTCGGCTCTGTTGAAGGTATGGTTTATCATATTTTTTTCTGCTACATCAAATGCTAGCTGCCGTAGATCGGAAATTGCCGGGCCAAAGAGTCTTTCTTCCATAAATAATACATACACAACTATTTGCTTTTCTTGAGCCTCAGAAAACATGGTATCATAGCGACCTAATCGCTTTTCAGAAGCCAGCTCGGGCGTCAGATCATTTTTTCGTGCTTTCTTCACTCTGTCAATCAATGTTGTTCTAGGTACGTTCAAACATTCAGATGCTGCAGTGTATCCCATCCGTACTTCAAGAACCGTGTTCATTCCTTCTTGTGACCAGCTCTGCAGAGTTGTCTTTCGCACGTAGTTCCTCACCATATCTGAAATCCAAATGTAGGTGCTTTAGTTTTAGGAACATAAACAAATTACGCATAACTTTGTTTACTGTGAGTATTTACAAAAAATTAAAGAAGAGGTTTTATTAACTTTAAGATAACATTTTACTTGAAATAGAAACTTATCTTGGGCCCTTAGAAATACCGATTTCCCGCGATTTTAACTTTTTTATGTAGGCTAGCAAGTAAAACAACTTTTGTGTTAAGTAAAAAATTCGTGAAAGCCTTTTTATTTCATATTAAATCTCATCCTCATGTACAGTAAATTTAATGAAACACTGCATATTAATAATTCGGAGTTTTAATTATTTTATAAAGTATAATGAAATACTGATCTCAGTAGTCTCAACATTGTGGGGAAAAACCAACCTTCGTCGGTTTTGCCCCATCACTGATTGACGGTTTTGCCCTGCAGTACACGACAAAACAAATGTTGCGATTTCAGATTATCGATCAACACTTTCGAAGCTACATTTACAATAAAAATACAGCTAAAGACACTGAATAATCATATTTACTCACCAATGGTAAATCAGATTGGCGTGATAATCCTCAAAGCCATAAACAGATGTCGTAAAACTCTGAAAAGAAACTGTTAAAACTTTAACGCTTCGCATAATCCTAACAATGGCCAGTACGCGAACGAAACCAGTCTCAAAATGCTCATTATTACACCTTCTCCAACTAGATCATAATGCTGCTGCCCGATGGCAGCACCTAATGGGAAATCTTCTGGGGGTCGGTTTGACCCAACCAGTCGATTTTGCCCCACTCTCCCCTAATATAGTAACTTCAGACACATGGTAGAAGGAAAAATAATTATTTCAGTAATACATGTAAATTCAAGGGGATAAACTATATTCAGATACACTATAATTTGTTAGAATCAATTTCCAGTAAGTCTCATTAAGAGATATGCAGTATTTTGACCAGGATGTGACATATTAGAGATTTCTTAAACATTTCTGAACGAGCTAGTTTTCCTTGTTGCATCAGCCAAAGACAGCGTTAACTTTGGAAACTAATTGTAAATTGGAGAAAACAGTTAGCAACTTTAAAATCGTTCAACAGGCATTTGAGAACACATAGAATCATTTAAAGTAGTTTTCAAAGACATCAGAAAGTTATAAGTGGGATTGAAATTTGGATTGCACAAGACTTTCGAGCAAACTGTTAGAAAATAGTAAACATGGCTTACTTAATATCAAATGAAAAGAGAATTCAATTAGAAGTAAAAGAAAAGTTGTTTGAGCCTTGTAGCTATAAAATTGTAGAAATTAGAAGTGGCATTGAGTAAAACAGAAAACAATTCTTTACAGCCAAAAATTGAAGATACAAAATTTTTCATAAGGATCATATTTACATTTACTTAAAATCCTAGCTACTGTTAAAATTTTGGAATGATAGGAGTAGTTGGAGTGAAAATTGAAAAAAATTATTGTGAAATAAAGGAACAAGGATACATAGTTTTCACACTCGGAAAGGCCAGTTGACCTTTGGATGTGAAGGAATTTTTCTAGAAGACAGTTAGTCTATTTATATGGATGATGGGGACTACATGGTGTCTTTTGCTGGTTACCAGTGGAGTGAGAAGGTTGTCGGTTTGTGTAGCACTTAGAACTTTATAATGGGGAGTGCACAGTGGTTATTCGTATGTGGGGCAGCCATCTTGAGATTTTAGTAGTACAATAGAACAGTTAAAATATTTTTAATGTGACTTTCAGTTTTTATAATGGGGTTTGGTCTGGTCTGATTGCTTTTCATAACTTGCAGTCAATCAACTTCATGAAGATTTACCAATAGCCCATCAAATGTTTGGACTTGTACCATTTTTATTGAGAAAATAGTGAAACTTTGAACTTTAACTTAGCAGCAGTGACTTTTATTACAATGTGAACCTTACCTTTCCAAATTTGGGGTTTAAACTGGTTAGATGGTGGCCAAAAGAATTTAGAACAATCAATTATCCAATGGCACATGAGTAATACAGTTGGAGTTGAGGTTTATCATAACACCCATGTACAGTTATGCTCCTTACACTCTCTGATCAATCATAACCGAAATTGATCTATAGGTTTCTCTTGCTAGATTTTGTTTTTGGCTGTTCATTGAAGAGTTGTGTCTGCCTGGAAGTATTTGACTTTTTTGGAAGGGGGGTGGGGTTAATAACATGTTGTGCAGTAAACATCTAAAGGTAGATAGTCTTTTGTAGCACTACAGGTCAGATGAATTGTAAAATCGATGTTTCCATATTCTAGTACACTCTAGTATACAGGTTCCAAAATTTTTTCTTACCTCGCCCCTCTTCTAACAAAGGAAAAGCTCCCACTGCCCTCACTCCCCCCCCCCCACTCTTCCCCCCCCCAACTTAATTATGGTAAAAACTTACTTCTCAGTACTAAGAATGACATCTCAGAGGAAATTCACTCGTTATGCAATGTAAGAATAAATTTTTCCAACTTTTAGAGGTGGTAAAGTAGATATAGTACTTCCAACGGTGCAGAGCATTGGAATCACCCACACAGGTGGCAAAGCTATCTCACATCCCCATCTTCCCCTCTCCCCTCCCCCCAACTTGTCTTTGCCCCCACCAGTTTTGGAACCTATACTGAATTTAGGATTGAGTTGGTGATAACTTTATGCCGGATTGGTTGTATAATGATGCTCCCTACTACCATAGTTAATGGCAAATTTCCTGAAAATTGAGTCCACATCATGTGATGTATTGTATGATCCTTAACCTAAATATTTGTTGGATCCTCCTGTAGGAACAGTGCTGGCTGTGTTTACAGAGTTAGAACCACTATTTCCTTTGTGTGTTGCCAAGTGCTGCATCCGTATTTATCACACTGATGAGTGATGTCGAGTGTGTTGTGTATATGAAGATGAAAATACTGAGTGGGTGAAACCTAGTGCCAGACTCTTTAAGCCTTTTCTTCAAAAGAACATCATAGAAAACCGCCAAGTTTTACATCAGCAACAGACTGATAACTCATCATCAACAGTGTCATATGTCCACAATCCTTAGGCACTGCAGAGAAATTTGAGATTTAACCTAGGCATTTGATAAGTAGTCTGGTGAAGGAAACATCTCATTATTTGCCTATAGTGATTTCAGGAAACCATGAAAAGCCAGATCCTGTATGGTCAAGTCGGGGTTCAAACCCTCTTACTTTCAAATGCAAGGCCCAAACATTTACCGCTTACACCAGCTTGGTTTCTCTATATCAGTCCATGTAAATGCCGGGATGGTTGTTTCGAAAGCCATGTCTCATTTCCATTCTTTGCCATGATCCTCTCCCAGCTCTAACGACAACGAGATGTAAAAAAAAAAAATGGTATAAAATTATTGTTATTGAATAAAATGATGGAAGTATACATTCTGTTTGTAGCCTAAGATTCTGGAGATTTCTTTTAGAGAAATCCAGATTTCAAATTTACTGTTGATCTTTCTAAATAAGGTTAAGCAAATAACGGAATACCTTTTTAAAAAACAAAAATAGCATTTCTGGTTGGAACTTTCAATAGTCAGTCATTTCTTGTTTCAACAAATCTTGGTGTGTGGCCAATATGTCAAATTCCTTCCCTGTCATTCAGTCCAAGCATGGTGATACCAATACCACCGAGCACAAGTATATCTTAAAAAGGGACAGCACAGATTCTCAATGGCAATCATGGATAACTTTTAACATTGGATCAAGGTCTTATATTAAGGACATTGTATTTTAGTGGAGCAATTGACTGTCATAATTTTTTTTATCACTTTGCATCTCATCGACTTCCAGATCATTAGAGGCAGGAAAGGACGGAAGCAAGAAATGGAAATAAATAGGGCAATGCCCTTTTTTTGAAAGAACCATTCTGGAAATCACCTGGAGTGACTTTGGGAAGCCATGGAAAACCAAAATCTGTTTAGCCAGATGAGGATTCAAATCCATGTCCTATTGAACTTGAGATCAGGGCAAACAGGTGTCATACATTGACAATCATAGCGTCATTCAAGATAGGGTGTTTTAGGCTTTTTATGAAACATATGCAGCATTTTGTAATGTAGAAACGAGTGTACATCACACACTGAATGTTGCCTTTCACTGTCACAGTTTTGTCTGTCTTTCAACAATGTTACCTCAACACAGATGCTGCATGTCTCAGTAATTAAATAGATGTGATCAGAGGTAATGCCAAAATTACATATTCATGGCACATTATTGACAATGGGAAATTCATGAACAGTTTCACAAATATAATGCCTCATGTGTCTTTGCACCAACAACCATTCTGTCTTCAGATTATGTTAATTCAAGGTGTGGGGTCATAATCAGGTTAGGAAACTTTTCACATGACTCAGAGAGTTCAAATGAAACCGCCATCCGGATATTTGAATATTCCTATCCCATGATTGTTGGCACTTCCATGTATATACAGCAATACTGTGTCCTCATTGCAGTTGCCTTTTGTTTTTATAACCGGCTCACTATGAATTAGTCACCAACAGTGGTAAATCTCGATTGTACCTGAATAGTAGTTATGATTATAACACATATTTATAGATGCAATGATTGATGGATTTGAATATAAGACTAGAGATAATTTGATACTATTATTAGCTTAAAATGCTAATCTCATTTAGCAAACAATTTTGTCAGAGGGCATGTGTGCCATAGAGATATTGGAGCATGTTTGGTCACTGTACTTGAGTGATGTAAGTAAAGGACCTCTTGTCACATATCGATTCTAGATGGCAAATCTTATAGGTCAGCTATTTGGTGTCCTTGTTAGCCCTAAAGCATAAAAAGGACATTTATTTTCTTTTTAAATGAATTCTGATAGCAAAAGCACAAACCCATTCTCAGCTTAATGAGTTGAAAATTTAGTGTTTAACTTACCATTAAGGAGAGTTTCTAAAGTTGACTACAGCAGTTAGTCTCCTAGCTTGTCCACAGCTCATTCTGGAAGGTGGTTCACATTATCAGATGAAACGTAGCATAGGCTGAGTGTTTATACACAGTAACATCATGATTATTTTTATATTCACTTTCATATCCACCCAGATATGTGTCAAGACATGCACTGAATTAAATTAAAATAGGTAATTACTGCTTAAATTGACTAACTGAGATACTGGGAACACTTTCCTAACATCATGTAATACTTCTCTATTTTATGGAAAGGGTACTCATCTACAGAAGAACAACATCATTGCAAGGAAATGTTTCAGAGTATTCCATCTGTTGGTTAGTGAGAAGTAAGAGATCGGGTTACAAAACTTTAGTTAGGACCTCACTGGAGCATTGTGGAATCTTCTGTGATACAGCTAAGTCATTTGATTCATCTATCTCTATACTCCACAAAACTGTGGGTGGCAAATGGTGCTTAGCACTGAAACTAAATCTTCCTATTACATTCCCAAATATCATGAGGAGGGAATAACTTATATATGCACCAGTATGGTATCTAATTTCTCTATTTTCTCTCTCCTGTCAATGCGACACAAATAGGTTGGAGGAAAAAATTTTCCTCGCACTCGTAAATGTAAGGAGTTGTTCATATGTTTACCACTAAAGCCAATAGAAGCTACATTATCTGTCTGGTAGACAATCCTAGCCTAAATTGTGATTATATCAATACTCTGATACTGTCGTAAGGACTGAGGTGAGTGGTCATGAATTGAGCAGCTCTTCTCTTTTTATTTATTATTCTTGTTTCATAAATCCCAACTGATGAAAGACCTCTGAGATGTGGAACACATTATGGTTCACATAGAAACATACAATCATAGTGAAAAACTATTATATGTTACAAACAAAAGCAAAATTAAACATTAAAATTTATAATTGAGTTTTGTAAAAGTCATATAAGATATAGTTAATTCTTTTGAACAAATTCTTTCATAGAGTAGAAGGAGTTACTAACAAGACATTAACTACTCATTGTACTAATGGCAATAACATTTGTGTTTTGTACTAGTTATTTTGATTCATATGATGAAATTATGTACACGTTAATATGATGAAAACATGTTAAAATATTCTGTGATAAAATACACGAGAGAATTTATATACTGAGAAGGCAATATTAGAATATTGTGTTTTTAAAGAGTTGTTTGCAAGAAGTTCTTGATTTTACCATACAAATCATCCTAATAGCTCTTTTCTGCATTATAGAAACTGTTTTACTTGGACATGGCTGAATGAAATTAAGAGGTGTGCTCACTGATTAATAAGCTTGTTCATAATTAGTCATTTCATGCAGTGTGCATCCAGTTCCCAAATCTACTCTTGACCACACACCTGTATTACTCAGTTTAATGTGTTATATTTCACATTCCCTAGATCTGATGAGAATCCTCAGCTATTTGGTCAGACTGCTTGCATAGATATTGTATACAGAGATAATCATTATTAGATTTATTGTTTAGTAATTATTCTCAGATTTTATGAACTATAGATCTGTTTCAAAATATTCAACTTGTATCAGCACTTGGGTTAGTAATTTTATTTGAAATGAAGTGGGGCTTAATGTATTCCATTTTATTGCATGTTTAAATTCAAAGACAGCACTAAGGACAAAATAACATGACATTCATGATTGGGTAAACGTGACTGACTATATTGTTCCTAAATAGTCTAGCTAGCTTTAGTACATAAGATGATTTCAAGGTCATTACTGTGTATGTTTGTACAGGGGGGTGTAGCTACCATAGGGCTAGGCAGTGCAGTGCAATGGGGCCCCTACACTGAGGGGGCTCCCAAGGGTACCTCAAGAGGGCCCAAAGCACACCTCTGGGGTTGGGGGGGGGGGGGGCAAGTGCATTTCAGAGGGCCCATGGGCCTACACGGCTAAGGGCCTTCACTGCTCAGTGGGGCCCCCAAGCACAACTCAGGGACCCCCAGCCTCAGCTCAGGGGGCCGCTACCAGCAACACAAAACAAAAACAGGTCACCCATCTGGCCTGAGGGCCCAAAATAAATTTTTTGCACCGGGGGCCCTTGTTGACCTAGCTAAGCCATTGCGTTTGTCGATAAATATCAATTGTTTAGGACTGTTGGTGCAGCCTGATAACACATTGGTGTGGAATCCTATTTTCTCTATTTGCCACTATAGTTGTCAAGTTTAGGTGACATTTTTAAATATTATGTAAGATGTGCCATTTTCATGAAAGAATATCTTCTTTATGCCTATCCTTTATGATGCACTCAGATGGATACAATTACCTTTCAAACTGGGACAGTAAATGTGTTGTATTGTTAAGTTATTTTAAATGCACGTAAGCAAAAGAATGCCACTTTGCCACTTGATAATTTAAACATTGTCTGCCCCAAGCATTTGGCTGCAGACTATGTTTCATATAATACTGCATTCAGCATTCATTCTACTTGGACGTTAATGCAGTCAGTCACTACCAATGATTGCTCCATCAAAGATTTTATATAAAAAAAATTCAGCAATGATGATAATTACAAAGTTTAATATGTTTCTGTTCTTCGCCTTTTGTGTGTGTGTGTGTGTGTGTGTGTGTGTGTGTGAGTAAACAATGAAAAGTTCATCAAAAGTGTTTTAATGAACATTTTTTTTTCTTTTTACAAAGTCATTAAGGGCAGAAGCAAGGACAATCCTGTCATCGATACTCTGGATCAGTATGTAAATTAAGTTACTCTTTCTATATCAATGGAGAACCAAAATAGGGATGAACAGATAATTTTTTGATTCAGTTCCTTATGAATGAAAAATTCAAAAATTAAGTTTTATTTTTTCCTTCAAATTTTATGATTGTAAGGGTTTGAGAAAATCAGTGCACATAGTACAACTGAAATAGAAACAAAAATCAAGCTTAGAAAGTTTTTTACATGTATTGCAAATGCTTGATGTGTTCGCCCTTTGTCACTCTACATTTCGACCCTTATATTAGACAGCATACTTAGGCTCTTTTGTACCACTTTTGAAAGTGTGGATTGTGGTATGTCTAGTTGGCTGCTAACTTGTGTAGTCAGTTTCCTAGTGTTGCATTGGAAAGGTTTCTCTGATCTAGTCCATGTTAACTTCTGACACAATTGGATGCATACTGCTTTTTCCTCTACAAAAACATCCAGTTCATACAAATTCTGTATACCATCTGTGAATTGAATTATCGGAGTGTGGATTCTTTCCAATTCTTATCCAAAAATGATGCAGCAAATGATAAAGGACAACTTTGATTAAGATTGAGAGTGCAAAATGCTTTTGCCTGACTGCTAGCTGTCATATTCCAAACACTGACACCTCCCGATGGAAACTACTGGATAGCAGATGATACAAAATCAAACTTTAAGTATTTTTATACTTATCTATGAAACAATTATAGTCATATGTTTACTTCATTTCTATAAATTCACAAAAAACTGACACCGGGAGTGGTGGGTGAAGGATTAATATTTTATGGCCTGACATTCGGGAGGACACTGGTTTCAGGGAAGACTCTAACAGCTCCTCACTGTGTAACATAGAATTTCGTAAATTTGTATAACAAAATTTGTTTACAGTATAGTGGGGGGCGCAGGTGAAACACACGATACCGCAGCCTTAGAGTCATTTTTGGAGGTAATTTAGGAAATAAACCAAGCTATACAGTCAATTCAAGAAATAAATCACATTTAAGCAGTGAATTCAAGTCCTAAATCTATTAAAACAGCTGTAGAAGGATACAACATAACATCTGTATATGCGATATTTGGTTTCGATATAATTTCGTTGAAGCTAATATTTTCTTCACTTTTCGAGATATTCAGGGTAATAGACAGTCAAAAGATAATAGACCTTGTAATAAGGAAAAAAAACTAAAAAATTTGAGTTCTTTAAAAGCTAAAGGCCGATATGGAAAATTTTAACATACATCTTAAATTTAAGAAGTCGTATTTTGGAAAGACATAGGAATTCAGCTTATAGCAACAGAGAAACTTAGTTTTTGCTTACACAACATACTAAAATATGGAAAGCTCCGTGCAGTTTAAAGGTGGTTTTCTGAGTAATATGTAGTAACTTCAGACAAGTAAAATTAATCAGTTTAATAATACACGTAAATCAAGGGGGGAAACATATTCAGAATACACTATAATTTATTAGAAATAGTTCCCAGTAAGCCTCGCCTAGAAACATGCAGTATTTTGATTGGTAGAGAAATAAATGGAGATTTTTTAAATATGTCTGAACAAGCTAAATTTCTGGGTTCCATCAGTCAGAATGGTATTCACTTCAAACATTAATAATAAATCGGAGAAAACAGGTAGCTACTTCAAAACTGCACAATAAACATTTGAGAACATGTAGAATCATTTAAAGCAGGTTTTAAAGTTAGTAAGTTAGCAGCGGGGTTATTCATTGGCTATTGCGTAATAATTCATATTTTTCTGTAGAAGAATAAACATGGCTTGCTTAGTGGCAAATGAAAGAGAATTCCATTAGAAGTAAATAAATGATGTTTGAGCAGCTTAGCTTTAAATTGTAGAAGTTATGAACAAGTTTTGGAATTACAGAAAATGATTTTTTATAGCCAAATGGTTGAAGATATAGAAATTTTCATAAGGATCAAAGTTACAATTAACTGAAATCCTAGCTACAAGTAAAATTTAAGAACGATAGGAGTACTGGGAGCCAAAAATGAAGAATTTTTTTATAAGATCAGTGCATGAATACTTAGTTTTTACACCAGCTGACCTTTGAACACAGAGTGATTTGTCTAGAAAACAGTGAGTCTATATATATGGTCAATGGGCACTACTTGGCGTCTTTCTGCTGGTGATAACTGAAGTGGAGAGGTTGATGGGTTGTGTAGCGCTCTGTGCTTGAAAAGCAGGAAGTGTGGTGTGGCAATGCATATGTGGAGGCAGAAATCTTAGAATTTTGCTGTACAGTAGAAGAGTTCAAGTTAATTCCAATGTGACTTTAAATTTTGACAACGGGGTTTGGTCTGGTCTGATTGCTTTTCATAACTTGCAGTCAATGAACTTAGAGAAGGATTTTATGATAGCCTATTGATTGTTCGGACTTGGGTAATTTTTATGGAGAATATAGTGAAACTTTGATTTGATCTTAGCTGCAGTGACTTTTATTACAATGTGAACCTTACCTTTCCTAATTTGAGGTTTAATCAAGTTAGGTGGTGGCCAAAAGAACTTTAGAACATCGAAAATCCAATGGCACATAAATAACACAGTTGGAGTTAAGATGATTAACTGTTTATCTAACCCCAGTAAACATTTCTCCCTTACTGGGTGGGTTAAGTTGCTGGTATAAACTGTTGGCCCATGGCCATTCATTCTGATGGATATGTTGTTAGCAAGCTAATCTTGATCATACTAGCAACAATTTTAATAGTAATAATAATAACTAAGAACAGGAAATTCATCCCCAATGTGAACTATTTTCAAGTGTAAAGAACGCAAGTAGAAATTATTTTATATCTCTCCATTATTTGCACCTAGCACAGAAATTTCTTTAAAGTTTTGAGTCATGTAGTACTTCTTGCCCATTTTCTAAGACACAATTAAGGTGAACAACAGAAATATTGTATATTTTTTTGTTCAATTATATATGTTTTTCACTCATTGCAACCTTCAAATTGGTGAGTGATAAGTCATTTTTCCTACCCTTTGTTATTTATATTGCCTAAAAGCCATTTACTTTTACATTGCTTTATAATAGTTTGATGTGTATGTATGTATGTAATGGAATCTTTCAATCCATTTTTCACCTACTTCCAGATGTCCTAGGTGTTTGAAATTTTGTACACGAATTAGGACTGATGACATTACAATTATTTCATATCTATCTCCTGAAATTCCTGTTACTGTGACAGTAATAACAAAAAAAAAAAAAAAAGATTGACATTCCAGTTTTGTGTGGCGACAGTTCAGCCTGTTAGAAATACTTCCTCCCACTATTCAAGGTGAGCTCAAGTCTGTCCTTTTGCTAAGCATTTGACTACTGCTGCAAGACTTCAGTAGCAATTAAATCCCTCAGTTCATATTCATTATATGCTTATATGAATATGTCTGTGTCTGTATATATGTGGGTGTGAATGTATGGAATCTTTGAATTCAATTTTCACTAACTTTTGTATGTCCAAATTGTTAGAAATTTTACACACGTATTTAAACTGATGACAATGCAATAATTTTATATCTATTTCCTGGTGTTCTCATTACTTTCACAGTAATAACAGAAAATTGTTCACCGTCCACTTTTGTGTGGTGAGAGTACCTTTCCAGTAATTCGTGGTGAGCTAAGTTCCACCATTTACTACACCTTCTACTTAAGCATGTGGCATTGGTTTACCCTAAAAAATTTGTTGGGGAAAGTAGGTATTGTCGAAGCACCACCTTCTACTTATACCTGTGAGCATATGACCCCCTTTTGCTAAGCCTCTCACTTGGGCATAATATGAGTTCTCCTATTTTATCACTAGTTTTGAATCTGGGAAAAATGGCTGCAAGACTTCAGTAGCAGCTATATCTCTTGCTCATATTTGTTTAATGCTTATAAGTCTGTTTCTCACTCAGTGACTCTGAAACAGCTAAACCAATTTTCGCCAAGTGAACTTTTTGTTTTGTATTACATACATAATGTGCACATGATCGAAATGGTTTTTAAGCTTATGATCCAGTTTTGAGTAAAATCCCAATATAAGAAGAAATTTTAAGACTTGTGTTTGATCAATTGAGCTATGCTAGAACATTTTGTTGCTTGAATTCCATGTTAAAACCATAGTTCCCAGAGGAAAGAAACTGGCCGTCCTACCTCTGACACAATGGCTTACAGGTTGTGCACTAATTTATTTTTTTATTGTAAAGAAAATATTTTAAAAGATTAAGGGATAACCTCTACATTAGATGTGTTTCATGGTAATATCTTTGATTTTTAACATGCTTTTAATAGCTATATGAATGTAATGGAATCTTTCAATTATTAGAAATTTTGCACATGTATTAAGTAACGATTACAATATAATAATATCATATCTATGTCCTTGTATTCTTATTACTTTGACAATAACAACAGGAAAGTAGTGTAACCATCAGATAATAGATATGGCTAAATGCTGCTTTCAGTAGTGGTTTGGTGGCGCAGATGGTTAAGGTGCTTCGGCGACAGCACCGTACCCAGTTTGAATGATGATTTCAGTTAATTTTTGTGTACCTTAGAGGTGACATTCATCTGAAGCAAAGCTTTGCTTTGTATTAGCTTGACCTTTATGTATGTATGTATAAATGAATGAATGTAATGGAATATTTCAATTCAATTTTCATCCACTTCCAGATGTCCGAGTTGTTTGAAGTTTTGCACATGTATTAAGAACCGGTGACAATGCAATAATTTTATGACTATGTCCTAATATTATCATTACTTTGACAGACAACAGAAAAACTGGTCATTGTTCACCGTCCACTTTTGTGCAGCAAGTGTACCTTTCCACTAATTTGTGGTGAATTAAAGTTCCACCATTTGCTACATCTTCTACTTAAGCATGGCACCATTGGTTTACCCTAAACTATTGCTATTAATTTCAATGTTCACCAACTTCCTGATGTCTTAATCTTTTGATATTTTGCACATGTATATGGAACTGATGGCAATACAATAATTTCATATGTAAATTCTGAATATTCCATTACTTTGACATTAATAACAGAAAATTGTTGACCTTCCACTTTTGTGCGGCAACAGTTGAGTCTACCAGAAGTGCAGCCTTCTACTAACTTGTGGTGAGCTCAAGTCCAAACTTTTGCTAAGCCCTCACAAGAGTTTTGACCCTGGGGAAAACTGGCTGCAAGAACTCTATAGCAGTTAAATGCTTCAGCTCACCCACTTTCTGTCATCCAAATTCTTTGAAATTTTGCACACATGTTGAGAAGCAAAAGCAATAGAATAATTTGATATGCATATAATGAAATTACTATTACTTTGACAGTAAAAACAGAAAATTGTTTACCTTCCACTTTTGTGTGGCAACAGTTGAGCCTGTCAGAAGCACACCCTTCCACCGATTCATGGTACGCTCAAGTCCTAACTTTTGCTAAGCCATCACAAGAGTTTTGACTCTGGGAAAAACTTGCTGCAAGAAGTCCATAGCAGTTGAATGCTTCAGCTCATCAACTTTCTGATGTCTGAATTCTTTGAAATTTTGCACACATGTTGAGAACCGATGGCAATACAATAATTTCATATGTATATCCTGAAATTAACATAACAACAGAAAATTGTTGACCTTCCAGTTTTGTGTGACAACAGTCAGCCTGTCAGAAGTGCATCCTTCCACTGATTCTCGGTGAGCTGAAATCCGAACTTTTGCTTAGTCCTTACAAGAATTTTGACTCTACGGAAAACTGGCTTCAAGACATCCATAGCAGTTAAATCCTTCAGCTCATATTTATTTACTACTTTTAAGTCTGCTTTTTGCCAAGTCACACTGAAACATTACATTTATACTAAAATTGAACTATTTACTTTATATTAAATACATTCGATAAACACAAAACACTTCCGATTGCTAAAGAATAAACTATACTATAGATGCTTTTAACTTGTAGTTTTATAATGGTACTCACTTTACTCAGTACAGTTATATAACGGTTTATAAACGGTTTTTCTGGTATATAAACAAAAGTATAGTTTTAAAAACCAGAAAACATGTTTTTGTAGCAAAATGATTTAAAAAGTTAAAAAAACACGCTTTATTATCAGTGCAAACTATAAAGTTAAAAATAAAATGATGGTTTAAATGATACACACTTTTGTAGCAATGTGACTTAAAAGGTTAATATAATCATTACCTATAATTTTTTTTTTTTAACAGTGCTATTCTCCACAATTCAGTATAATTTTTGAATAAGCCTAAATTAAGTGTAAAGTTTCTGATTAAAGAATTAACTTCAATGTAAAAAAGCGAGTGATGCTCTCTGCATGTTCATGACGACTCTAAGTCTACATTTCCGAACAGCTGGCGATATCTAGAACCCCACTTTTTTTTACATTAAGTTAATTTTTTAAGAAGAAACTTTACACTTAATTTAGGCTTGTTAAAAAAATTATACTGAATTGTGGAACATACTAGGGCTGTTAAAAAAAATTATAGGTGATTATTATCATTATATTAACCTTTTAGTTCACATTGCTACAAAAGCATGTATCATTTAAACTATCATTTTTTCCTAATATCATTGCATTAGGTGTATATGTAACTGCCATGTCTCTAATGAGTGAGTCGCTGTAACTACAGCCACAGCCCTCTCCAAGACACTTTGATGCTATTGGCAGGGCTATATTGACTCTGGCTCCAATGATATGCAGAGCCTCCAGATAATGTGCCAATAACTGTTCCTTCATATCTGAGAAGTTAATATACTAATGTTTTTGCTTCCAGGCTTACTGTCAGTAGTAAATTGGAAGTTGCTGAACCAATATTACTGAGAAAGATTGTCTTTTAAATATTTTCACTCTAGAACATAGAAAATCCTGTTCTAAATAATCATGAATTTGCTCTTTACTTCTTGTTAACTCAATGTGATGGAAGTGGAGCTTTAGATCTATTTTACCAACACTAATGCCTCCATAAATGCCTGTGACTGCTGTTAATGTAGTAATACTTGATATTGACAGTATTGTTGTAGCAGAAATATTTTTTAGTGCATCGTTGTATTGCCTGCTCCAAAAGCCCACAGTCGCTTTGCTGGTATATTGCTAATGTTACACACTAAGTTGCCCGGCCAAACCACACTAAAGTTGCTGCCTTGCAGATATATAGTCTGCTATCAGTCAAGAAGTCTTCCATTGGAGTTGCAGGAAAAAGACTGATGGAAATATGAGAGCACGACTTGCTCTCACTGTGTCTTCGTGTTACTCCTTCTTGACAGAGTTCACACTAGTCTGCGTTTCTCTAAGAGAGATGCTCTAGCTCAAGATGGAAGGGTTGTGGACCATGTTGTCCCTTCTATCAAAGACCACCACTCCTGCAATTGAGTGGCATGCCTGCTGGCATGAGGTGGTGCTGAATTAAGTTTCAATGGAGTAGCAATGACTTTGCTATTACTAAAGTAAATGACTCTGATAGCCAACCACAACTATAATAATTTTTACTCATCCATATAAATCGAATCATACAAAGTATGAGTACTTGCTACTGATAATATGTAAAATTGCACAAAGTTCATTTACCAAAGAGTAACATACAGATGATGTTTTATCCTAATGCCAAGATGATCCATACAACAAAAAATATTGTTCAGAGACCCAAAATACTAAACATCACTTAGTCAAAAGATTTACATGCTGACTACACTCAGAAAGTAAAACTATGTGTTTACAAAATAGATAGTAAATTAAACACATTACATTGAATACTTATTTTATTATCATAAAATTACAAATAATAAAAAAAATACATTAGAATTATCTTGCTTAGAGCAGTCTTCCACTGCAGTCTTTAGCTCCACAGTAACAGTGCAGCACCTTTCCTGGTACGCTGTCCACATCATAGCTGTAATCCCAAGTCAGCTCGGTACCTGCACTGATGTATGTAAGAGCAAAAAATGCAATCCACGGAAAGCGCGGGTCATGTGTATCCACAAAGACGTTCTGCACAAACATATTTGGGGAGCACGAATGCTGTAAAGACAAGACAAGCAGATTAAGGGACTGGCGTAAGGTATTGTTATTTTTAGGATTCATACCTTCTGAATGACAAACAGATTATGGGTTTACACATTTGTCTGGCCTTTCAGTATATGGTAAATGTTATT
>JARYHS010008174.1:0-11428 GCA_031002005.1 Vandiemenella viatica
TGAATTTTAGAATGTTAAAGGTATTAAGATAGTTCAGGAAATTTAGAAGGTAATTTTCACCACGTGTCCAAATCATAAAGATATCATCTAGGAATCTAAGCCAAATGTGGGGTTTGAGATGAACTTTCTCCCAAAATGTCTGTTCCAGATGGCCCATGAACAAGTTAGCAGAAGAGGGGGCCATGCGGATGCCCATGACAGTGCCACAGATTTGGTGATAGAGGTTGCCTTCGAAGGAGAAGTAGTAGTAGTAGTAGTAGTTGAGAATCAGGTGGGGCAATTCATACCCCCAAGGCCATGCACATGTGGAATGTTTGGGTTCAAGGACATGTGTCAATTGTTACCAGTATGGAGTTGGAAAGAAGATATGTGGGTATAGCAGAAAGCTGGGAAAGGAAGTGTCATGTCTCCTCGATATGTGATGGGAGCAGACAGAATATAGGTTGTAGGTATTGGTCAACCAAGGCAGAGATGCGTTCAGTTGGCGATCCAAAGCTGCAACAATAGAGCATCCTGGATTGTCAGCCTTATGGATTTTGGGAAGGAGGTAAAGGGTGGGCATACGTGGTTATTGAGGAGAAAGAAGTGAAATGGATTGTGGGGTAAAACCCTGTAGGGGCCAACTAAACTGTACATATCCAATCCATGACCCCCTTACATACAAAATAAAATATTCCCACACCCTTTGTAGCATTAGTTTAAAAATAAAATTAAAAAAATTTAAAAAAATTAAAAAATGTATTAATAATTACCAATATTAGATTTTATTTGTATTCTTGGTAATGAATGTCGGTTACTCTTCGAGAAAGGTTTACCTGTAAAACAAACAAACCAAAAACCACACACACACACACACACACACACACACACACACACAGGGAGTCATTAATAAAGCTAGTGTATGGGTTGTTACGAGCAAAACACTGTTAATGTGGTGGACCACCAGTTTTAGAGAATTAATGGGAATCATAGCGACTATTACAGAGTGCTATAGAAGTTAGGTCAGTCGCGACAGACTCTATAAACAAGTGAGCCAGAATGAATGTATACACTCGTGGGATGAACGACCCGCTTAGTAGGTTAGGACAGTCAGCGATCTCACGCAATCGATGACGTATGTCAGCCACAATGGTGACATCAAGATGTGCCGGGATTGGATAGCTGTTATCCCCTCCCCCGGGATTAGCAATAGAACTAGGTCGATCAGAGTAGCCGAGACTGCAGGATGGAAGACGACACCGCCGGCGGGGGCAGCAGATTGCAACTGGGGACGCGTCACCGGCAATAGCTGCAGAGGACGAGACATAGCATCATCATAGTAAATACAGGTGGGAATGATCCTGCTTAGGCACTGATAGCTATTGGGGATGATGTAGCCTAATGGAAAGTTAAATAAGAATTGTTAGTCTCCGGCCTTAGTCGCAAGTATAACTGAACTGGCTGTAACACTGGTATTAAGGAAAGCAATGGGTTATTATAGGGTAGTTATGTACTGTTGACAATAAATGTAAATATTGCATAAACCCTGCTGGAGTGTTATTCATTTGGTCTACTGCTCACATAACATAGAGGTTTTACCCACAAAATGTTCTTCTAGGGGTAGGCAGAGAGAGAGGGAAAAAAAAAAAAAAAAACAGCCAGTCCAACACAGTGAAGGGTTTAATTTGTTGACAGTGTCGCGAAATAATCGCGGGAACACTTAGTTATGTTAAGTGGTGCAAGAAGCAGCAAGTAAATATAAGAGTGTAGGCGTAGGAAAAACGCCGTAGCGATACGAAACCGAAGAAACACGGGATGCTTTTAGGAGAGCAATATGTAGTCAACAAGAGGCAACGCGATAACATTAAAAGTGGAGAAAGCAGAAGGTCGGAGCGAGGGTGATAAGGCTGAGTGTTGACAGGAGCGGAGGATTCCATTAACACGACCCGACCCGGAAGCCTACGTGACGGGAAACACGGAAGGGCAGATAGGACTGATGCAAGAACGTAAACAAAGCGACCAACGCCACAGAATGTTCTAGAAGGTTAAGAGGACACAAATAATGTCGTCATTAAGAAGTATAAAAGAAGGTGGCCGGGCCACCGAGAGCCAGAGTAGGGCGGAGCAGTGATAGCGCAGGTCTGTTAGAGTAGGACCGACCGCCAGAGTGTGGGGTCGGAGCTGACCAGTGCAGGGCATGGCAGCTACTAGAGAGTAGGGCAGAGCAGTAACAGAGCAGGACTGTTAGATTAGGGCAGCAGTAGGACGGAGAGACAGACTAGTGCAGGGCACAGTAGTCGCCGTCGGTAGCAGACTTCGATGCTGGTTTAGGACTTAGTGCCTCTGAAGTCCCATGGACGGTAGTCATAGGGAATTTAAGCTGGTTAATCCCTATGGGAGATACTTTTCTTACCGAGTTTATTTAAAGTTGATGCGGAGGATCCAGTTCCTGCAGAAGGAATTCCCTGAGTTGGAAATGTTGGAGGAATAGTACCTTGTAGCCACGCACCTCCCTGGGATTTAGGTCTAAAATAGATGTCAGTCGGTCTTCGTGAGCTGCAAGCTTGGTCTTTGTAATTTCAGCTTGTATGTGTTTTTATTTCTATCAGTACCCTTCCACACCGAGTTCCCTTGTCTGAAAACCAAAATCCACTTATTTCTGAGACTTCTAAAAGGTAACCTTAGACAGTCTCACCTGAGCTCCTAACTTCCGAACCGCTCGCGGAAGTAAAAGCCAACCAGGACGCAACATAGCCTAAAAATTTGGTGTCAGGTGTGGGGTTTTGGCCAGGATAGCCACTGTTAGATATTGCTTGACCAAACGTTAGCCAGGGTTGGCCAAAGGTCAGCATATCGGCGATATAAGGCCACAGACTTGAGGAATAGGTGTTTGAAAACTTCCAAGAAAGATCAGCCCGAAGTCATAGCCAGACTGACGGCTTGAAAAGCGAAGCCGACTAGGGGACGTGGCGCAGTAGGTAGGCGAAAAGAAGAAAGAAGAGGATCCATTGGTCGAGTACAAGAGGGGCCACTCGACAAGCGGAAGAAAACCTGCCAGCAGCATCCACAAAACAACGAGACGGGTAGCAGCCGCAACGCAGTCAAGGTCAACGAGGGTTGACAACAGCAGCCGCAACGCAGTCAAGGTCAACGAGGGTTGACGACAGCAGCCGCAACGCAGTCGAGGTCAACGAGGGTCGACAACAGCAGCCGCGACGCAGCCGAAGCCAACAGGGCGAGCCAAGGGATCAACAGGCAGCCGCCGCTAGCAGCACGACGCAGCCCCGCAGCCAGCAGCCAAGCGAGCGCAGCTATCAGCCAAGCGAGCGACGCACTAACGCAGTCCCGCAGCCAGCAGCCGGACGGGCGACGTACACAGCATCACACAGGAGTCAACACCATCAGGTGAGAAAGAAAAAGCAGCAGCATGCCTAACGAAGCAGTGTCGGGTAGTCAGAGTGCGCAGTCATCATCTCAGAGGCAGTATATTAGTTTAAATGAAGTCATTAAATTAATTCCTCATTCTTTGATGGCGATAAGGCTCAGTTAAATGAATTTCTGGACAACTGTGATAGTGCTTTTGAACTGGTGGCGCCAGAACAGCATGAGATCTTATTAAAATTTGTTAAATCCAGAATAGTAGGGACAGCTAGAGGAAAATTGCTCGTCAGAGATTTGACTACAACTTGGCCGGCAGTTCGTGGGATATTGGTTGAAAACTATGGCTGCAAAAGAACGTTAGACTACTATGCATGTAAAAATGTTTGCTAGTAGGCAAGAATCATGGGAGAGTATTGCGCAATATGGTTCGCGCATAGATGCACTCCAGCATCAGTTTAGGGAAGCCATAAGGGGCGTTATGGCAGAAACGGAATTGGCAGGCAGCATAGCTCTTGTATTAAAATTAGGAAGAGCAGTCTTCATTCAGGGGTTGTATGATGACCGAGTGAAAACAATTGTACGGGCTAGGGGAGAGACCATAACCCTATCTGAAGCAGTAGAAATTGCAGCGACTGAAGAAAGTGCGATAGCTTCAGCAAAAGAAAAACCGGTGTCGCGATATTCCTTCAGGGCTCCAAAGGTAGAGAGAAAAACTGTTCCATCCTGTTTCAGTTGCGGAAAATCCGGGCATACAGCCAAGGATTGTCGGGCGCAAAGGTGTGTAAGAATGGTCGACAAAGAGGACGAAACTGGATAAGAAAGCGATAAATACCTTGCTAGCCCAGATAAACAAATTAGAGAAAGAAAAACGCCGTCAGAACGATGGAAACACGGCGAGAGACGAGAAGTAGCGCTAGGCAAGTGGCCCAAAACAGCACCCCTTAAGAAAAAGTCACCGTACACAAATGAAATTACATGTTATAAATGTATAAAAAAGGGCACTATGCTCGAGAGTGCCGTGAAAATAGCGGGGTAGTGAGAAAAAGGGATAATAGACAGGTAAACTGTTAAGTGGCGTAATGAGGCAGTCACATTGCGCCAGGCCCCCAAAAGTATATAAAGTAGACTGCACAAAAAATGAATTTGTAGTATGCAATGTGATGGAGCAAAGATAATCGGATGAAATTCCTGGTAGATAGTGGGGCACAGATCAGCTTAATAAAAAAGGATAGTATACCTAAGGGAGCAAAAAGGGATACTAGTGAGAAAATTAGAATCAAAGGGATTAGTAACAATATAGTGAATACAGAAGCTTCCGTAATAATTGAGTTCCAAGCCGAAAAGGGTTTGGTACTAAGGCAAAAGTTCTATGTGATAGGATCGGACATAGATTTGCCATTGAAGGCTTGTTAGGAAGGGATTTCCTGGCACAAAATAGGGCCATAATAGATTATGGTGGGAGGACCATTGAGATTCGCGGGAAGCGAATTAGCTTGGAAACCGCGCAAGAAGGGCCATTTCAGAAACAACGTGAGATGCGTTGTGGTGGTTCTTGTAGATCGGTAAGGCAAACCGACGGCTACAAGAATGTTGTGGGTGTCGTAAGGGTTACGTCACCAATCATGCTCGTCCGTCACTAACGGAACTGTGCGACGGGACGGGAGAAGTGTCGTAGGGATTACGACGCGAAATGGTGTCTGTCCGTCCACTAACGGATCTGTGCGACGCGACAGGGAAGATGTCGTGAGGATTGCGACATCAGGTGAAATGTGTCCGCTCACTAAAGGAACTGTGAGGCGTGACAGAAGGATTCCGAGGGCACTGGGTGCTGACTCGAAGACGGTAGGCCCCGTGAAAAGGCGAGATTGTCCGTCGACTAACGGAATTGTGCGACGTGACGGAAGGTTTTCGAGGGCAGTAGGTACTGCATCGAAGACAGTAAGCCCCGTGAAAGGGCGTAGTAGTTTAACGAATGCGGAAAAGTCCGACTCGTTAGCAGTAAGATCTGCGTGGCATAAGGATGCGATGGAACGCACCTATGCGGAGGTGGCTAAGACCACGAAGTCAAAGGCGATTCCAATCGCGAAAAACGGGAGTAAGTGTAGTACTCAACCGGGTGAAAGCCGGGAAGGCTCGAAACTCAGAAATAAGAATAGGCCCGCGCGAGGAAAAAATAGTGAGAGTAAGAGTTACGCTGAAGGATGTATCGGAGGCGATAATCCCGAAGCAAGAAGTAAAACCAGGTCTATTTGTGCCAGAGGCACTGGTATCCGTGAGAAACGGAGTGTGCATCACAAGTTTGTTAAACACTACGGAAAAGAAGTTAAACTAGAAAATCCCATAGTAGAAGCTGAGAAAGTGCCAGAAGTAAAAGAAACCCACGTAAGGCAAGTTAGAGTAGAGCGACCGGAGGGCAGATCGCGGTTAAGCAAGCTAAAGGAAAATCTCCGGGTCGATCATTTGAACAAAGAAGAGCAGGAAGCCCTATTGGAGATTTGTGCGGCGTATAATGACATATTCCATTTGCCGGGGGATAGATTAGGTTATACAGAGGCCGTCAAGCATGAAATTAAACTCCTTCCGGAGGCAGAAGGAAAGATAGTTCGGTTGAGGCCATACCGAATACCGGAGGCGCAAAAAGAAATTTTGCAAGGCGAAATAGATAAAACTACTACAGGATGACATAGTAGTACCTAGTGAGAGTGCTTGGAATTCGCCGGTACTGATAATTCCGAAGAAAATGGATGCAAGCGGTAAACAGAAATGGCGTGTAGTAATAGACTACAGAAAGCTTAATGATCTGACAGTAAATAATGTGTTCCCATTGCCGCGAATTGATGAGATATTAGATGGGCTAGGAAAGGCAAAATATTTCTCGACTCTGGACTTAGCGAAAGGATATTATCAGGTCTTATTGGACGAAAAAGATCGGGAAAAGACAGCGTTTAGCACTTCTTATGGACATTATGAATTCAAAAGGATGCCTATGGGATTAAAGACGGCACCAAATACCTTCCAAAAATTGATGAACTCTGTGTTAACAGGACTGCAAGGTGAGAAAGTGTTCATTTATTTGGATGACGTCATTATTTTTGGATCGTCATTAGAAGAACATAATGCCAGGTTAGAAGACGTTTTCGAAAGACTGAGAAAGTACAACCTCAAGTTACAAGTAGACAAATGTGAATTTCTACGGAAAGAGGTTACATTTTTGGGACACGTACTCACGAGGAGGGATTGAAACCTGATCCAAAAAAGGTAGAAGCCGTGAAACAATACCCACAACCGAGTAATACCAGTCAGTTAAAGGCATTCTTGGGTTTGAGTGGATACTATCGACGGTTTATTAGTAATTATAGTAAAATTGCTAAGCCGTTGTATGAGTTGCTAAAGAAAGGAGTTACATATATATGGGGAACGAAACAGGAAGAGGCTTTTCAACAATTGAAGGAAAAATTGTTGAATCCTCCCATTTTACAGTATCCCGATTTCACAAAAAGTTTCGTAGTAACCACAGACGCAAGTCAAGACGCGATAGGAGCCGTATTAAGTCAAGGTACAATTGGTAAGGACTTACCTGTAGCATATGTATCGAGGACCTTAAACAAGGCAGAAAGAAACTACAGCACTATTGAAAGGGAAATGTTAGCTATCTGTTGGGCTGTGAAGCAGTTCAGACCATATTTGTTTGGGAAGGAAATTTACCATTTGCACAGACCATAAACCGTTGACGTGGATTAATAGTGTATCAGACCCGTCATCCAGATTAATGAAGTTTCGGTTGAAACTCGAGGAGTATGATTATGAGATCGTGTATAAGAGCGGCAAAAGAAATCAGGTTGCAGACGCTCTTTCGCGAATCCGAAACATTAGAGAGACCGATGACGAAATAAGTGATAATGATGAAGAGAAAACTGAAAGTAAAGAAATAGTGGCAGAAAGTGGTACCTCAACTGCTGATAATGAGAAGGGAACATTATCACCGGAGGCAAATAATAGGGAAGAACTTACTCAGGAAGAGAAGATGAAGATACTAAAGCAGTATCATGAATCGCCAATTGGTGGACATCAGGGAATAGGTAGGACCTATGAGAGAATTAGGAAATATTGTAGCTGGGAAGGCATGAAAGCCGACATTGAGCAGTACATTCGCCAGTGCGAAAGCTGCCAAAAGAATAAGATTACCCAGAGTAAGACAAAAATGCCAATGGAGATAACAAGAACTCCAGAGCATGTATTTGAAAGATGCGACATAGACATCGTAGGTCCACTACAACAATCAGAAACAGGAAAATATAGTATACTGACATTTCAGGATGCTTTGACAAAGTTTTTAGTGCCGAGCCCATAGAGCAGCAAGATGCTGACACGGTAGCAAGAGTGCTAGTAGAACGGATAATTCTAAGGTTTGGAATACCGTCTATTTTAGTCAAAGATCAAATTATTGGAGCAAGAGCAAAAACAGCTATTGAAACTCTCTAAAGAACAAGTTACAATAGTAAGAACGACATTGGCCAGCTTTAACAATACAGTTAACTCAATAGAACGTAATGAAAGAATGATCACCGCGGGAATATTAAAACTTAATGAGCACATATAAATATGAAGCTAGCACAGATAAAAGAATAAACCAACTTGGTATATTGGTAACAATAAATGAGCAAATAATACAGCTGACGTCATATTTGAGGAACTAGAAAAAGAATATGATTTGATCATAACGGCCATCGTAAATGCGCAAAAAGGTATTCTAGAGCCACATTTAATCAACCCAGTACAAGTAGTTAAATACTTACAATTAATTAAAGATGAAATAAAAGATAAACAATTTCCGATAGAATTGTCTGAAGCCAAGGGGTACCAACTGATGAGAGTAATTGACTTAGATGTCTTTATTTCGGGAAGTATACTAAGTTATGTACTAAACATTCCGCTAGTAGATACTGAAATATTTAATATCTATAAGCTATGGCCCCTGCCAGTTGAAGTGAATCACAGTAAAAGATTATTTACGTATATAGCGCCTGAAAAAGAATTTTTGTTAATTGACGATGCAAAACGGCAATATGTCAAGTTAGATAACGATCAGTTAGTATGTAAAAAGTTAGAGCCCACTCACAGCGTCTGTAAACAGACCTTTGTATTGCTTTCAACTTACGATCATGAGGTATGTGAAGCTCGGATGCTTCAACCTATAGTAAAAATCCCAAGTGATTGTATTCAGAAGTATATTGTTTTAAATGGAAGTGTATGGACACAAATCAGAGGTAATGAGTGGCTTTTTGTAGCACCAAAGGATGAAGGTCTCACAGTATTGTGTAACAGTAATAAGCCCACAGATGTGATTATTAGAGGAACGGGAAAACTCAAATTTTTAAGTAAATGCAAGGGATATGGTGCACAAATATTAATTCAATCAGAACATACCATTAGGTCAAAGGTACCGATCAATGATATAGTTCCAAATCTAAATATGGATATAGATTGTTGCATGGTGAATAAGAAAAAGAGGAACATTTCGGAAATACCTCTATACTTACCAATCGAACCAGTGGTTCGTCAGTTAGATGATCTAACGGCAGCAGGTCATAAATTAGACGAATTAGAAGAGGAAATCACATACCAACAAAGAACATTATTTGATGCATTTTCATTAGACAGTATACCAATATGGGGGTATGCTGGGACTGGGATAGTAGTGCTGATAATAATATTCTGTGTATGTAGACATTGTAAATGTTGCCGAGACTGTTTTAGGTTTTTCTGTAAAGCCATAGGTGATGACTGTTGCACTAAGATTTGTGTAAAGAATAAGATTGTGAATCAATACCCTGATACTGGAATAGTTAGGTATCATGCGGCTGGAATGAACAGTGACGAAAGTGAACAAATTACTTTTGGTCCTGTGAGAAGTCGGTATGTAACCGAAACTGGTAGTGCTGTGATAAGTGAACGTGTGCGTCACCCAGACAGATACTTAGAGTATGAACAAAAGAGACCATTAATGTTTTTGTCTAAAACTGACAAACGATAGAAGGTATAATGAATATATATATTTTGTGGTAAAAGGTAAAAAAAAAAAAAAAAATGTTTTATGAAAAGAATAGGAAACTGTCCAAAATGAAAATATGAAGTGGTATATTGTAAGAATTTTGATTTTGAAAATATTAATACATGTATGATGTATGTAAAACATTGTAATATTAGAATTGTCATTATTGTAAGGGCAAGATGATGAAGAAATTGAAATATGTAAAACATTGTAATATGAATGTAAATCATTGTAACATGCATAAAGAATATTAATTGTAAATAAATAAGCAGCTCACACAGCCGGAGTAGATACTAGAAAATTTTGCACTCTCAAGAGAGATTGCAAAATTTTCCCCAAGGGGGGAAGGTGTCGCGAAATAATCGCGGGAACACTTAGTTATGTTAAGTGGTGCAAGAAGCAGCAAGTAAAATAAGAGTGTAGGCGTAGGAAAACGCCGTAGCGATACGAAACCGAAGAAACACGGGATGCTTTTAGGAGAGCAATATGTAGTCAACAAGAGGCAACGCGATAACATTAAAAGTGGAGAAAGCAGAAGGTCGGAGCGAGGGTGATAGGGCTGAGTGTTGACAGGAGCGGAGGATTCCATTAACACGACCCGACCCGGAAGCCTACGTGACGGGAAACACGGAAGGGCAGATAGGACTGATGCAAGAACGTAAACAAAGCGACCAACGCCAAAGAAGGTTCTAGAAGGTTAGGAGGACACAAATAATGTCGTCATTAAGAAGTATAAAAGAAGGTGGCCGGGCCACCGAGAGCCAGAGTAGGGCGGAGCAGTAAGAGAGTAGGACCGACCGCCAGAGTGTGGGGTCGGAGCTGACCAGTGTGGGGCATGGCAGCTATTAGAGAGAGTAGGGCGGAGCAGTAACAGAGCAGGACTGCTAGATTAGGGCATCAGTAGGACGGAGAGACAGACTAGTGCAGGGCACAGTAGTCGCCGTCGGTAGCAGACTTCGATGCTGGTTTAGGACTTAGTGCCTCTGAAGTCCCATGGACGGTAGTCATAGGGAATTTAAGCTGGTTAATCCCTATGGGAGATACTTTTCTTACCGAGTTTATTTAAAGTTGAGGATCCAGTTCCTGCAGAAGGAATTCCCTGAGTTGGAAATGTTGGAGGAATAGTACCTTGTAGCCATGCACCTCCCTGGGATTTAGGTCTAAAATAGATTTCAGTCGGTCTTCGTGAGCTGCAAGCTTGGTCTTTGTAATTTCAGCTTGTATGTGTTTTTATTTCTATCAGTACCATTCCACACCGAGTTCCCTTGTCTGAAAACCAAAATCCACTTACTTCTGAGACTTCTAAAAGGTAACCTTAGACAGTCTCACCTGAGCTCTCATCTTCCGAACCGCTCGCGGAAGTAAAAGCCAACCAGGACGCAACACATCTAATAGCTAGCTCCATACTCCAGATCCGACATATAAATTAATTATTAATATAAATAAATGGGGATTTTAATTTTGTTTATGAAGGAGTGAAAAAATGGATTCTGCAAGAATCTCGATGTTAATTGGAATATAGGAAAACTGTCAATATGACATTTATTTTCTTATCATTGGCGATTACAAGTCTGAACGAATTTACCGTTAACATTAATACAAATTGACAAAATCATAAAAGCAACGCTTAGAGGTACAATTAGCCGTCATGAGAAAGCAAACAATTGTGTATTTACTTTTAAATCTATCTCAGAATTAATGTGCAAGAAATAATGATATTTGGAAACAATGTACAATACAAGTTATGACGATCTCAGACATAGGTATCATAATACTGTGACTTTACATTTCAAAAAAAATTTGTGCGCCACGAATGAACAATATGCCATTCGAAAATAACTAGTTCTGACAAATTACGTCGCTAGCTCAGGGGTTTTCAGTTACAAAGTTAGTACATGAACCTATCCTCTCAAAGACGCTTAAGGGTTCAGTTTCACGGAATGCACAATCAGATGGCTTGGTCGTAATAATTTACCATTTAGTTCTGCGTCTGATGTCTGCGATGTTCGGAGATGA
>JARYHS010008175.1:0-16494 GCA_031002005.1 Vandiemenella viatica
TTTGCTGTTTGAAACTGATGTGCTTCCCCCATGGGAGGCCTGAGAATATTTTATGCAGTTGATACACCGGATAAAGCCTCCGTTTTAATCTGCTATATATCTTACAGTGTTGTCACTAAATGTATAACCTTGTAATATACCTCTAAAGCCTCAGGATAGCCATTTTATTGACAGCTTTGTGTTTACATAAAAATATAGAAACAGTTATTATAGTTGGTTCATTTTGCTATCTCTAGTATATTAGATATGTTTTTCAACTACTGGTAAAAGTCTATATTTAAATAGTGTGAATGAGGGTTTTCCTGTTGTATTCAGTTTTTTCTGTTATTTGATTTTAGGGATTACAAAGTATCTTCCCATTTGTTGGACCAAAAAGAAAAATTAATGTCACTAAATCTGATCTTGTAGCACTTTTGACTAATGATGATCCTAAGTTTCCTCCGGAAGCCTCTTCATTAGCCTCAAGTACACAGGAGCAGTTAAATAATGTTTGTAAGTACATATTATTATCTTCTTTTCATGTAAAATGCTTTGCATTTGTGGGCATTTTTTGTTTAAAGTAATTTTTGCTTCTAACTGATGAAACATAGATTTTAACTGAAATTATGTTAAATTTATGTTTATACTATATAAATATTATGTCTAAAAAGTTTCATTTGCCTTGTGTTGTTTCATTTACAAGTGTCATGTATTTGCATTTGTTTGGTCGAAATAGCACCAGGAAGCTGTATTTTGGTATACAGTGAAGATTCTTCTGGTGACAATGAGGTTGCATTGTCCTTGAGGATGGTTGGATGGCGTGGTATCAGATCAGTGCGTGCATATGTTCCTACCAATGATTGTGTTCACTACTTGCGGTTGTGTGGTGCTGATGTATCAAAGTATGGTAAGTCTGTATTCTAGTTTTGTTTATGGCAAATTACTGTAGCAGTGTTATTTGCAAACTTTTTTTTATTGCTTTGGTGTGATTTATAAAAATGTATACAAGTAGCTTCATTTTTAAAAATCTGAAATTAGATTTACTTTTCCAAGTAAAACTGAGAATATTTGTTAAGTTAGGTTTTCAAAGGCAGTTTGTGGCCATTGATTAGGTTTTTTTTTTTTTTTTTTTTATGTGAAATTGAGACATTTCAGATTTGATGGTTGTGCCAAAATTTGTATAATCAATCAGATAAATATTCAAACATCGAGAGAGAAGTGAATAGTCATTCTTATAACAATTTTACAAAACATTTAAGGGTATAACCCTTAAATTTGAACATTCAGTTGAAAGATAGCAAATGCTATGGGTTTGTTCAGTGACAATTTTTGTTAATTATGTTGTTTTATTTTTTGTGTAGAGATCAACAAATTCAAACAAAAAACACCCACAGAAGATAGTAGTGAGAAAGCCGAAAATTCATCAAAACCAAATGAAGATAATGACTCCGAAATCAGTGAATCTATTCCAGCAGATGGTGATGTTACTGGAGATGACGAAAAATTGTCTGAATCTTTCCAAGCTGATGAAGCATAATTTTCTCAAGGAAAAAGTAGTTATACTCCAGGATACAGTGATTATAATGGCACTTAATAACTTTTAATGTGTAGAATTGGTACAGAAGGTATTTTTTACTAAAATTAGTTGTCATGCTATAAATGATACATTGTTAGCAATGTGGAAGGGGGACTGCTGAAGATTATCTTAATATATCCAGTAATTGGATCAGACAAGTGCTAGTGCATCATGTCATTGTATGTGAAAATGGCTGTGACCTTTACATAAGTCTTTTAAATTAAATATCTTCTGAAATTCTAGTACTGAAAGAAACAGTTTATTTTTGTGCCAACCTGTTTTTATAAGTTGACTTGGCATATAATAGTGATCTGAAAAGTTTATATGGTGACAATTTGAAGAAGCTGCATTGAAATTCCATGAAAATTTATTGATTGCCATTCTTTACCAAATGCACAGACAACTGTAGGTTGACACAGAAATGGCAGTAAACATGGAACAATAATGTAATTTTTGCTAGCAATACATCATAAGAAAGCCCAGCCAAGGAGCAATTATGTGGTGGTTATCTGTGTGGAAGATAGATGATTGTGGGGTAAATTCAAATGGGACAACAGTATTAGAGAAAGGAAGGATGTGATGTAATTATTGAAAAGAATAGGACCACATCAAATGAAATAAAAAATAATAATAAATGCACAGAGAAAATTAAAACAAACACATAGGAATTATGATATTTAAAACAAACCCTAATTATAGTAAATTGTGGTTACCACCGTGAGGAAAAGGAAATTATGGGGGAAAGGAAGGTCAAAGTAAAGGAGTGGAGTGCAATTTCAGATTGAGGACAGATGGATACTTGTATCTACTGACATTCCCACTGCCTAAAATATGAGTAACTGCTGCTTACAAGTGGACTCTGTTAGCATGAATTGTGAGACAAGAAGTAAAATTATTTTCCTTGTGTGTGGTGGCAAGGATTGCAACAGGGTGGATAGGGTTCTGAGTAGATACTGTTTGCCTGTGACCATTTAATTCTAATCGATAACTGATTAATATCATACTTATTTATGAAACAAGGGATTTGTTGGAAGCTTTTAAATGAAAAATGGGAGAGATTTATGGATAATGTATCCTATATGTATATATTGCTATGTCTGTTAAGTTATAATAGTAGCTTAGAATATACTATGATTACCAACTTTTCAGACCACTTTTGTGCAATTTAGTACATTTGTTCTGTATTTCTGTCATTATGCCTCTTACCTGTATTGATAACAGCATTCAGGCTGGAAAAAATGTATTTTTTGTTTTAATAAATGCAATTATTATGAATAATTTATCTTTTCTTCGTATATTTTATTAACAATAGATACTGAGACAAAATGAAGCCTCTGAGCTATAAACAGAAAGAAACTTGTTCTCTGTCCCGTTCCTGTGATGTGTGTGGGAAAACACAAGTTTTCCCGTCTGTGTGTGTTAAATCTGTACATCGAATCAGGTTTGAGTTAAATCAAATATATGAATACAGAATAACTTAATTTACTTCCTGAGTTTGAACACATTTGACATCTTTGCTGCACATGATAGTTGTCGTTTTGATGAAACCTTAAATACTAAATAATACATATTACTTTGAATATGAAGATTAATAATAATGCAGTGATAGTTAATAACCATGATATGTTTGTATTGGACGTGCGTAAAATTATTTTCTTTTATTTTAACAGCAGGCTTTGTATTATTACAAAAGTTTAGAAATCCAAACAAAGAACTTTAATGAACTAACATTTAAAATATTTACATGCAGAGTGAAAAATATGACAGCCTCACACACAACATTCATTGTGTTATGTAATACGAGTTTATTTTTCTGGAATTCAGGACAAATTTAATGTGCTACCCTGCTATTTAGGAAGAGAAAGATGTTTTGTTTCACTTTGTGGGCTGATTGCTGCAGCCTTGTTTATTCTCTGGCGGAGACTTGGAACCTAAAAATAGAAAAATATTTAAATAAAGCATTAATCTTTACACAAAAGTAAGAAAGGTAATAACATTTCATCAAGAACAGTTATGATTACAGTATAGGCCTAATCTACAGGCCAATATAAACTCCATTTTTAAAAGCAATAAAATAAAAGTCTCATTGTCTTTAAATTCTGTACCTACTATAGCAATAATTTTTTTATTATGTTGGGTGATTATAACTGTAAGGGTTTGGTAGAGACTATAATAGCCTTTTCCAACCAAATGTCAACCTCTCCTTCACGTGGTGCACCCTGTTTGCACGGACGAGGCTCTGGCGACTGAAAGATTCCCGGTATAAGGAGTCACCCACTGCTTGCCAACGGCCTCGAAAGGAGGGCGGAAGAGCGGGGAGTTCAGGGCACCCTCTTGCCCTTGGGGTTGGAAACGGCCCCTAAAGGCGGATGAATCAGAAATGATCAACGGCATGGGGATGCAGAAGGCAACGGGAAACCACTGCATTAAAGACCCAAAGGGTATCCCGAGGACATGTAATCCTCTCAAATTACATATATCATGATGGCTTCTTCCTGGGTAAAATATTCCGGAGGTAAAATAGTCCCCCAATCGGATCTCCGGGTGGGGACTGCTCAGGGAGGAGTCATCAGAATGGATAGAAACATTCTACGAGTCGGAGCGTGGAATGTTAGAAGTCTGAATAGGGCAGGTAGGTTAGAAAACTTAAAAAGGGAGATGGAACAACTTAAGTTAGATGTTGTTGGGATTAGTGAGATTAAATGGAAGGACGCACAGGATTTCTGGTCTGGGGAACACAGGATAATTAGCACACAAGCTGTCAATGGAGTCACTGGTGTAGGATTTGTAATGAACAAGAAAGTAGGGAAACGGGTGAGTTATTATGAACAGTTTAGTGACAGGATTATTTTGATGAGGTTAGAAACTAAGCCCGTCCCAACCACATTAGTACAAGTGTATATGCCAACGTCACAGGAAGATGACGAAGAAATAGAAAAAATATACGCTGAAATTGAAGAATTAATCCAATATGTGAAGGGGAGGAAAATCTAATAATCATGGGTGATTGGAATGCAATAGTGGGAGAAGGAAAAGAGGGGAATACTGTAGGAATTTTGGTCTAGGAGAAAGAAATGAGCGAGGAAGCAGGTTGCTAGAATTTTGTGAAAGATATAAGCTAGTAGTGGCGAACACACTGTTTAAGAACCATGCAAGAAGAATATACACTGGAAACGTCCTGGGGATACAGGCAGATATCAGCTAGATTATATCATGGTCAAACAGAGATTCAGGAATCAAGTTCTAGACTGTAAGGCCGTGCGCACATTGACGCGCAGTTGACGCAGGCGGCGCAGCACAGTTTCTGTGTCTATCTTTTGGGGCGGGACAGCGCATATTGAGATGCAGAGCAGGGTAGCGCAGTTCTGCGCCACGTTGTGTTCATGACACAGAAACTGTGCCACGCAGCTCACTCGTGCCGCTTTACAACATAACACTTCTTGCGTTATTTATAATCTTGCTTTACTTATAATCATTTTCAACTATGGAATAAGAAAAATTGATTAAACTGATGTGTAAATAACCTGATATTCACAATATCAGTCATAATAAATACATAAAAATTAAATTTAAACAAGAAATTTGGACAAAGAGCCCAACAAGTGGCGAGTAAATTCAGAATTTATTTATCCTACAACTATCTACTTACAATTTTCACTTTTATTTTCTCTTTTTGAATTCATTTTTAATAAAAAATTTGAAAAAAAGATTGATATATAGGCTATTATTACATTATTTGTTTTGTTATTATTTGTACTACATCATTCAATAGTGTCCCCGAGAGATACTTTTTTTTTATTGTTGCACACGTCCTACTGAATTGAGCTCTTCTCCTTCTCTCTCATCAAAGAAACCTCCGTCCAACTCCTAACGAGAGAGGGAGTATTCTTGTGAAGACAATTTCCCGAATAATTTGTTGAACACTGCTTTTTTAGTTTCAAGTGTTTCTTATGTTCTGTTATGTAGTTTTCTTAAAAATGTAATATGAATAAAAGAAAAACATTCTTATAAATGTCATGTACCGTCAAATGCTATATAATTAAATAAATGACCACGAAAATACTGCGAGATTTTCTTAAGTTCTAATAGGTATGTGAGCGTTGTCGAGAAAGTTACATTATGGCGTGAATTTCCGCTCGTCATCCGGAAATAATCTTTTGATAATTTTCTTGTCACTACAAAAGTCAGATGAAGTTTCTTCTTTTCATATACTCACTTTTGCATAGTTTTATCTAACTCAGCTTCTGTTAAACTAATAACAATTTTCCAAACTCGGCATTCCAGTCTGATTCTGAAATCAAAAATTGAGTTTTTGCATCTACATGTTTTTGGTTACGCTACCTTGTCGGTTTCTCGCACAACACAACAATGATTTGTAAACTGCACTCTAGTATGCGTGGGTAACTGCCCGGCACAGTTTCATTGTTTGTGCTGACCTGCTCTGCGCTGTCCCTACTGCGCCACTTAGCTCAATGTGCGCCCCGGGTAAAGCGTACCCAGGAGCAGACATACACTCTGACCATAATTTGATAGTAATGAAGTGCAGGCTGAAAATCAAGTGAATAAGGAAGCAGCATATGCGGAACAGACTGGAAGTAAATAAACTGAAACAATCTAGTACGAGAGAAAAATTTGCGGAAATGGGTAGACTTAGGTCTAAGAAGTAATTCGGAAAGTAGCTCTACCGAGGACGAATGGAATGCATTAAAGAAGGAAATAATGAAAGCTGGCAAAGAAACATTAGGCTTTAGGGAACAAACCACCCGAAAACCTTGGATCACAGAGGAAATTTTGAAACTGATGGATCAGAGGAGAAGGCACAAAAATGCTCAGGATGAAGCAGGAAGAGAGCAATACAGGCAATTTAGAAATCAAATAAACAGGAAATGCAAAAAAGCAAAAGAAAAATGGCTAGAAGAAAAGTGAAGAAGTAGAAAATGAAATGGTCATAGGTAAAGTAGATGTTGCATGCAGGAAGATCAAAAAAATTTTGGAGAAATGAAGAAAAGAGGTGTAAACATTAAAGCTGCCAATGGAAAACCTGTTTTAAGCTCAGACGATAGAGCTAACCGATGGAAGGAATACATTGAAAAACTTTATGATGGGGACGACTTGAACAATAGTGTAATGGAAAAGGAAAGTGATGTCGACATTGATCATTTAGGAGATCCTGTTTTGAGGACAGAATTTAATAAAGCTTAGAATTACTCGAAAAAATAAGGCAGTTGGAATTGATGAGATCCCTGCAGAACTTCTTAAATTCCTAGGAGAAGAAGGAATCGGGAAATTATTCAAGCTGATATCAAAAAGTTTTGAAACAGGAAAAATTCCGACTGATTTTAATAAAAATATCATTTTCACACTCCCGAAGAAAGCACAAGCTGACAAATGTGGGAATTATCGCACCATTAGTCTAACATCACATGCTTCAAAATTACTGACCAGAATGGAAAGGGTAGGTGAAGATCAGTTTGGGTTTAGGAAAAATCTTGGTGCGAGAGAAGCAATTCTGGCTTTAAGATTAATACTTGAAGGGCGGATCAAGAAAAATAAAGACACTTTTTTGGCATTTGTTGATTTAGAAAAAGCTTTTGATAATGTTAGGTGGAACAAGATGTTCAAAATTTTAATGAAATCGGGTCTAAAATATTGAGATAGAAGAATACTTTATAAACCATATAAAAATCAAGTAGCTGTAATAAAAGTAGAGAGACATGCATCAGTTAAAAATGGTGTGATACAAGGTTGTAGTCTATCCCCGTTAATATTCAACTTGTATGTAGAAGAAGCAATAAAGGAAATAAAAGAAAAATTTTCATGTGGCATAAGTGTTCAGGGAGAAAAAATCAGTATGCTACGATTTGCTGATGACATTGTCGTGTTAGCAGAACGAGCTGAGGATATTGAGAAGCTACTGAGTATCATGAACAAAATACTGATTGATGATTTTGACCTGAATATAAATCAAAGCAAGACAAAAGTGATGAAATGTAGCAGAAATGATACCAATCACCGTAGATTAAATATAAAAATAGGATCGGATGCAGTAGGAGAAGTTAGTGAATTCTGCTACTTGGGAAGCAAAATTACAACCGATGGCTGAAGCAAGAATGATGTTAAAAGCTGAATAGCACTAGCAAAAAAAGCTTTAATGAAAAAGAGAAATCTTTTAGTTTCAAATATTGATCTAGGAATTAGAAAGAACTTTTTAAAAAACTATGTGTGAAGCACTGCACTTTATGGTAACGAAACATGGAAGAATGCTGAAAATTAAATGGACAGACAAAGTATGAAATGAACAAGCTTTGGAAATAATATGTGAGAAAGAAGTATATATTTTCCCCAAAACATTCTTTATTTTTTTGCGTATTGTTGATCTCTCCTATAGTCAGCTCTTATAAGTGCTTTATTTACTTCTTTGATCCTTGTTTGAGTATATTATGTGATTAAATACAGTTATAGAGCGTTCAGTTAACAGAGGCGGCTCAAGGTCAGTCTGCTCTATCCCCACTGTGCTGCCCTTACCCCTACATGTGTAGTGGAAATTTACCAATCGCCCGCCTAGACACAGCAATCAGCAGGAAGGAAGGGGGTGGTGAGGTGAGGAGCGGAACAAGGGTAACATGACCTTGAGCTGCCAGTTCAGAGTAAACAGGGTATAAAATATATATTTTCTTGTCTATCTGCTCAATGAGAAGTAAGTACCACAATAGTTTACTGGTGGAAAAGACAAACATTTTAGTCCTGTTGCATATCTGAATCTGATTGCAAGCTATTTACCCCATTCATTCAGACATACACTGCCACCTAACTGAATGGTGTTCCCTTGCAAATCTCCTGACTAGACTTGGTACTCACACACTGCTATATGCTTAAATTCTGATTCACTGGGTACATTCTACAAGAAGATTTCGACACAAAAAAAAAAAAAACTTATCAGTGAAGTAATAGTTGAAATACCTTTCCATCAATCAAATAAATAGTTTTATCACAATGTGAGTATAAGATTGAAAGAAAAATATGAATTTAGTATTTCTTTTAGCCCTTTCATTCAGTTTACATTACTATATTTAATGACAAATTAGTATTGGAACAAAGAAAGTATACCCAACACTTAATAAATCTGAAAACCGATGGTTTGCAAAGACAAAATTTAAGAATAGTACAGCATAAATTGTTTTAGAAGACCCCCTTAATCATGTCAAGAGATTATACAACACATGCAGTAACATTAGATGGGCATCTGAGGTGATAGTTGCTCTGTAACTGACATGTTTAGTGATGCATTGTTTTTATACATGGGAGAACAGTAACCTCATACAGAATATATCGTGAAAGTTATTTAGATTTGTTATCTATTAAGATGGTATGTATAAGACTCATAGCCATACAGAGGTAAGGTCACCAGTTTCCTTCACCTACATATCTAAGTATTATTGTCAAGATGCGTTCATAAAATTTCTAGACTGATTTACTCTTGAGTAGGAGAAGGCAGGCAGACTGGTTCCACTGACAGGATGAGTAGTGGGGAGTGTCAGCTAACCTGAGTATGGGAAGGCAAGCAGACTGGTTTCACTGACAGGGTGAAGTAGTGGGGGTGTCAGCTAATCAACCGCACCAGCAGCAGTTGCCTCCAAGATGGTGAAGTGAGCAGATCGCTAGAGACATGACTGCATGTCAGGGACCCCTGTTGAAAACTCAGAGAGTCGAAAATGCAGTGTCATTTGGAGCAGTGTTATTGGATAAGGTTCTCTACGAACCCGAACAAAACTGCTACAAAAACTTCTGGTATGATTCAAGAGGCCTATAAAGAAGAAGTCATGTCACATTCAATGGTTGTCATGTGGCAAGATGTTCAAATATAGGCGTGAAGATGTTGAAGACAATGACCGTGCTTTTTTTCTTTGATGCCAAAGGAGTGATCCGGAGATCGAAGACAATTGGGTTCTTCTCCACGGCAATGCGCCCTCTCACACGTAGCTCGTCACTGGCTAAGTTTTGAACAAGTTCAACTTGTCAACATTGCTGCAGCCACCCTGTAGCCCCAACCTATCTCTCAGCATCTTCTTTTTGTGCCCCCAATTCAAGAGAGACCTTAAAGGGAAGTGATTCAACACGATTCCAGTGTTCCAGGTAGCTTTGATGAGGTTCCTTGACATCATTCCACAGAAAGGGTTCCATGGAGCCTAAGAACAATGGAAAAAATGCTGGCAGTGGTATATTGATGCTCAAAAATGTACAAAAATGTTTAGTAAATTTTTTGTTCTGAGAAAAGTCTTGAAACTTTGTGAACACACCCTGTATGTGTATGGAAGACTGTGATTAGTAGGTGTTGTGTTGTACGTGTTGTTAAAAGATTGGGTGATTAAACTCTGGTCTCATCCTTATGGCCTACTTTTCTGAGGTGGGGAACAGTGGGATTGCCAATTTTAAGGCCCTCATCTGAAGGATAGATAATCGTAATTTTGACTTATGCCCTCACTTCATGTGCTCTTTAACCCGCGGTACACGATCTGGTGTTAATGAAATATTCACATCTACCCTGCTGGGTAAGTAGATGGTGAATATTTCTTCTACTGCCACTGACTTAGCCAGTTAATGCCACTTTAAGTGTCGGACATGATAACAGAGCCATAGTGATCTTGGTGTGCTGTTACTTTCTTAAGAATATTATACCACCTCTCTAGGGTTGTTGATTTAGATTAATTTTATATCAGTTTTTAGTGTCTTCAAATTTAATCCATTAAACACATCTTTGCAAGACATAATTTTGTACTGTGATGTTGTCACAATTCCATCCAACTACTTATTTTTATAGAAATACTGCAAAACTGTGACTGTAAATACGTAAAAGAGATATATTTATGGGGCAGATGTTAGCCTTGACCGTGAACAATTTTAACAAACATTAAAATGAGAAATTCAAAATCTTGGGTGATCTTACTGATTAAACAATAATCTATAAATTTATTATTATATCATAGATTAATCAACTGAGTCAACTACTGTCAAGGTTCAGAACTTTTTTAATAATTCTTTAGAATTAAAGGATTAAATTTGTTGCTGATATATTCCAAGAATTTGTTTATCTATTTGTCTGTCATATTCAACTGATGTTACTAACACCCACTATTGGTCTTCCAAGTTATTGTTATTAATGGGACTATTTTAAGGTGGAAATGGTTTCAGAAATTTTCTGAATCACTGATCAGAACAGGCAATACAGTGTTATTAGACCCATTCTTAGGGATGAATTCCCCATGCGCATTAAATTAAATCCATAACAGTAAGAAGCCATCTCTCTAAAATAGGTTCACAATGTCGAATCTTAATCATTTAACTGAATCCAAAAGTAAAATTTACTTCACTCGGTCATTACAGATGACTGTGATATTTTCCTAAAATCTCTGAGAATGATAAATTTGCGAGCTATAATTGACAAAGTTAAACATTTTTGAACTTTTGAGAAAGTTTCTTGTGCTTAGTCAATTTGAACTATGCCTTGGATATAACCTCAGGATTATTTCTGTACAAGATTTCATTTTTCTGTGTTATTTGTGGATGGTTAACAAAAATGTGCAGGGGCAAATTATCCTGATACTGTATATCAAACTTCCAATGAGCATCATAATGACTGTTGGTGAAGATTAAATTGCATCAAATCAACTGTATAAAAAAAAGAGCAATAATGTTATTTCTTCTTCTTCACCACCTTTTACCAAATTTTGGGATTGGCTGTACTTTGTGAGTTTTACTCATCGTTAGCATGGTAAAATTTGGAACTTTGGTTTTACAACTGCTTGCCCTTCCTGATGCAAGAATTTTTATCTGCAACCAGGTCATACTATGCATTAATGGGGGAAGTAAAATGTTTAACTAGGTTCTTTGTGTGATAAATGTATTATCTTTTTGTGTAAGAAGTTTATGAGGTGGGGAATAGGGACTGTCCCAGCATTTGCCTTGATGGCTGCAGAAAATCGTCTAAAAACCGCAGTCAGGATAGCTGGTACACAGTACCCTGGCCTTGTGCCTGGCCCCTGTTGTACCTCTCTGATCCACTGAGCCACACTGCCAGGTCCCAGTAGTGATTTCTTCTTCTATTCGATATTGGCCATCTAAGGACCATGAAAAGTAATTCCGTGTATTCATTTCGATACTTCTTTTCTTGACTTCCAATAGTTCTTCATCCTCTCTGCTGTTTCCTCCTTTATTCTGTCTATATGTTACTACATTTCCTCTTCTCCTGGGAACACATAAAAGTTGCTCTATCTTGTATTAAATCTTCTGTTATTCCGATCTCAATCATATCTTTCTTTACTCCTTGGATCCACTCGTTGCCCTTCTTACTCTTGTAAACATGATTGAAAATTCTTTTTGTAAGTCTATTGTTATCCATTCTCATTATATGACAAAAAAAAACTGTTTCTCCTCTTTCTGATCATGTCTGATATCCTTTCAATTTCTTCTTCTTTGTATAGGTCTTTATTCCTCCGGTGTCTAAACTCACCATTTTCAATTCTTAGTGGTCCCCAAATTTTTCTCAAGATTTTCCTTTCCCTTTTCTCTATCTCTTCTATTTCTCCAGTTTTCATAGAGAACAAGCATTCTGAGGCATACAGTTGTTCTGGTTTATTACGGTGTTGTAGTGTTTGGTTTTAGTTTTCCTTGATAGATTCTTTTTATTGTACGTATCTTTAGTCAATTGGTATGCTAGTTCTAGTTTTCTTGCTCTTGATATATTTGCTTCCTTATCAAGCCCATTAATCTGATTACTTCACCTAGATATTTAAATTTATTGACCTTGTTAATTTTTCCGTAGTGTTTAGTACTGTGGGTGAATCCCTAATATTGGTCATGAATTTAGTCTTCTCAAAAAAGATCTGAAGTCCAACTTTTCCTGCTATATCTTTCAGAAGGTTGATTTGTTTGAGTGTGGTTTCTATACTTTCAGAAAGAACCGCTATGTCATCAGCGAAGGCCAAACAGTTTATCCCAACCCCTTTGTGCTTTGAACCTAATCTTTTCTCATGGTGAATTCCCCTTTCCTTGAGTTTCTCTTCCCATACTCTTATTACCTTCTCCAAAACACAATTGAAAAGAATTGGGGAAAGCCCATCTCCCTGCCTGACACCAGTTTTTATTTTAAATTCCTCTGAGATCTCTCCCACAAATTTCACTTTTGAATTTGTTCCAGTGAGGGTCTGCCTGATTATGTTGACCGATTTTGAGTGGACACCAAATTCCTGTAAAATGTTCAATAATGAGACTCTATATACTGAGTCGTAGGCTTTCTTGAAGTCCACATAAACTATAACATAGTTTTTGTTCTTTGTAACCCTGTCTCGTATTACAGTTTTCAGATTTAGGATCGTCATTTTCTGAACCCACCTTGGTATTCTCCAATTTGTTTTTCTATTACTGGTTAAATTCTGTTTTGAAGAGCTTATGACAGTATCTTATATATCACTGCTACCAGGGAAATTCCTCTTTAATTGTTCACATCTGTTTTGTCACCATTCTTGTGCAATGGGTGTATCAGTGCGTTCTTCCATTCATCAGGAATTTTTTCTGTTCGCCAGATTTCCTGCAGTATGTTTGTCAGTTCCTGCCTTGCTTGAATACCTGCCTCTTTCCACAATTCTGCAACAATCAGATCTTCCCCTGCAGCTTTATTGTTTTTCAGACCTTGGATTATGTCATGGATTTTTTTCTCATCTGGTAAATTATTATTTTACTATGTTGAGTTTTTATACAGTGTTGTCAATAGTTGTTAGGTTATTTTACAGGTGCTGTTTTTATGACAATACAGTGGAGTTTATTCAACTCTCTTGTTGATTTCTGGGGTAATTCTTGTTGTTTATGACTAGAAGCATTGTAAAGAGTGAGTGGACATAACATTCCATAGCCCAATCACTTTCATCCAGGGCCGGATTAAGACAGCGCGAGGCCCGTAGCAAATGTGAAGAAGAGGCCCTCGATTTTTGCCATCTGGGGGAAAATTGTAGAGCTAAAAAAAAAGGTTGCCGTCTAGCGAGGCCCCCTAGAAGGCGCGAGGCCTGTAGCATTTGCTACCTCCTGCTACGTGGTTAATCCAGTACTGCTTTCATCATTGAATTTCTGTTTCGAGGAACTTCAAATAAAGTTATTTCTTTTGGTGATTGGAAAAAGTAATTGTGGTGATAATTATTTTTAGTTTTTTCATTGAATGGGATCTCTTATAGAATTGATTGTGTCCCTAAACCAGATTGAATATTAGTAACCTGAATCACCAATTGATGCACTGTGTTCAGCATATCCCTTATCCCATGCATAAGCTTGATAACTATCTATGTGACATGATCAGTATTCAACAATACTCTCTACTGGTCTGATTTAAAGCAAATATAAATCATGTTTGGGGTCACAAAATGAAACTTATAAATAGGTATTTTCATGTCTGACTCTAATGTAATTTCAGGAATTTTTAACGCCTAAGAGATTGCAAATTATGCAATTATTTTTGAAACCATTTCACCACAGATTAAAGTAGGATTGCACAGATACACAAAAACATGGAGACAGACAAAAGTTTAAAATTTTTGGATGTATTCTCTCTGACAGCAAAACAAATTCCTACAAAATTATAACGTTTTGTAATTTGTGCCATTAGCTGTAGTTACTCTGACCAAATAAAAATTTGCACATTTTGTTTGTGTCAAACATGTAAAGTAATCTTTGTTCCTGCTCAAGATTTTCATGAGGACTCTCTCATTCTTTCTCCTTTCTTTTTCTTTCACTTACGGTTTTTGATGTGTTTCTTGCGAGGATGCTTAGGGCAAGGCAGGTTGATAAGATGCTGCCGCCAACCTTCTTCCCAAGGAGGGATGCTGCTGTGGCACATTGGGCAGTGGTTGGCTGAACCTGACGGCTCCACAGCTGCAAATAATGTCGACATCACATAGGATACCAGAGACAAACAATTATTTATTTGTTGCCACTTAAAATTTAGTAATTTAATCTCAAGGATTTGTTTTTATGATGTGGAGTAAGACAGTTTGTCATTTTCTTCATCAGGAAATGAAATTATTAAGGTTAAAAACAAGGAAGGATAAGAAAAATAACCCATCACAGATGAAGGCAGGAGAAACTCAAAAACACAAACACACTTTACGATATTTGAGTACAAAACCTTAATCATTTTAGAAGTGAGACTTGGCAAAGGAAAAGATATCCCCATCAGAAATCTAAAATTTACGTGCAGCAAAGCTTTGTAAATTTGGGATATAAGAAGGGTAGCATCATCTTGAAGTTTTGGTGCCTTTGCATTATAGTTTAACTTTTTTACACACTATGACCTTAACTATGTGTAATTGCATCAATTATTTTCTTTGTCAGAGAATGTAATGTATAAATGAGATCCTGGAACTTTTCATTTTCGTAGCTGTACACTTGCCAGTAGCAGGTGGTAGGTTCCACCAATCTATTTTCAATGGAGCATAATATAACACTAATCCTGCATCATCAAGTTTCTGAAACCAGTCCTCAAGTTTTCATTTGATGGGTATTGTAGCACCCATACTTCTGTTGTACAATGGTTAATGAATTTAGATAATAACAGGGGGACACAAAATTGCTTCAAGGCAATGTGAATTCTAACATATGCAATTAAGCTCTGTTCAAAAAAAATCTGGAAGCAAGAGAGTTGTAACAATGCAAGACAGACATAAACATAAATACCTGACATTTTCAATTAATCACTACATTTGAAACATGTGATATCACTATGTTTGTAGGCACAAACACACAATACACTACACTTATCAATCTCTATCTCACCATGATTACAGTTTCACTTGAAATACTGTTCATTTGTTTTCATTTTGTTTTAAGTTTCCTTGCAGCCTTACTGTTTCTTACTTTGGTTAGTGATATGTTTACTTCAACTGTCACAGGGACTGAATGGACTCCATTGTTTATGTAAAGTGAAGTTAAGCCAGAGAGAGAGACTGTGGTGGATTAAGTTTCTGTTACTGATGTGCTTCAGCACAATCAAGAAATTTGTGTTATTGAGGTTGTAGAAGCAATAGTGTTTTGTTAGTTTAAATTGTATTAAGTGGTGACTAGTAAAGAGAGATTATATTGTGCTTCCATTTTAATCAGTGCCACCATTCTTATGAGCAAGCACTTGAGAAACATTAAATTATATTAACACCTGCACAGGTTACAGTGAATACATTAGTTTTTATCCTCATACAAGTTCTGACAGATAATTTTAATACCATCCTGCTATTTTAAATATCCATAGCATGTTTGTTTATTTAAAAATAAAAATATAGCTTGTTGGAATAAAAATGAAATGCTCACCAAAAGCATTTCTACTAGCTATTCCCAGTAGTTACATGCTTTATAATTCGATTTCAAGGCTACCCATGTGGAAGACAAAAAGTAGTTTTTCAACCTTTACCGTAGTATATTTCTTGCATTCATTTCCACCACTAAAACTCGTCATAAGGATAATTTTAAAGTGTATTCATTATGCCCGGAAAAATTTAGTTTAAGAGATAATTTGGTTTACATTTGTAAGCCACGCAGTCAATGAGGAAAGTTGAAATAACTAACAAATGCATAAAGTTGCAGCTGATCTTTTATGATCAGTTATCAGCACCTTCTAGAGTATTTTGAATGTGAGGTCAAGTAATCAGGCAAAGTATAATTACAATTTTTAGTTAAGAGAAAAAAAAATGAAATTTTAAGTAAAAGAGATAAAAACAAGAAATTTATATCAGAAGATAGAGCAAATTAAGAGGGTTAAAAATTATATATAGGTTCCTGTAGAAAGTTTAATGCATCTATTAGATAAATGAGATTTTGGAGATAGATTGTCGTGATTGTTAGAAAAGGCCTGCAGACTGATGATGTAATAGGATTTAAAATTAATTTGATAGAAACCATCTTTAAGA
>JARYHS010008176.1:0-29049 GCA_031002005.1 Vandiemenella viatica
AGGAATGGATGGAGAATTGCATCAAACAATAGAAAGACTGATGACAGCAAAAAAAAAAATAAGTAGTACTTCCTCCGGGAAGACCGAAAGGGTTCATTAAAGAAAATGTTTAAAGTGTTGAGATTTCCTCCAATATTTGGTGAATATTTCCATTATCATTTGTAATATAGTGAAGAGAATTAGTTTTGGAAGATATTTAATGACTCCAAAGTGACTGGAAACTGTGCATATTTCTAAAACTCGCAATTATACAAGAAATACAATTTTCCTTTGTTCATTTCGTTTCCGGTAGGTAGTTTTTAAAATGTCTTCGCGTGATTTCTATGAAGATTGCATATCATTCTATACACTGGTTTTCAATAGTGAACGGTCAGAATACGTACTGTTTTGTCAGCTTCATCTTCAGTTTTTAATTCAGAGCCAATAAAGTAGTAGTGTTAAAAGATGTAATTAAATTTTCACCAGCAGGCCTCTTCTTTGTTATTTCCAACGTTTCTTTTCAAAATATTACAATCTTGCTGTAATTTTTTTTATCTTGGAGTAATGTAACTGCAAAATACAAAATTACTGAACTGGTGTTGTCTGATGCGCTGGCAGCATACAGTATTTAACTAGAAAGACTAGAAGACGATGCGACGTTGCCACTTGGCTCACGTGCGTCATGCAGGCACCATAAACGTGCTGCGAGCTTTCCGCCAGTAGGACTTCTCTTTAACAGCTGTATCATTTTAATTTCTTTCCGAATACCAAATTACAGTAGGATGTGAACTGGCTGTAACTATATGTACTTAGTGGAATAGCGGTGGAAGAGGAAAATGTGTCGATTTATGCACATAAGAAGCACTTTACTGTTCATTAATATATTCCCATGGCGACAATCTTTAATGTATCGGCTGTGTCAGAATAATTAATTCTGTTGTGTAAGAAATATGTGTCCTGCCCCAGATTTGCAATAAATATATATTATCTTTATCAGCTTCTACAAAATAAATGAAAATCTCAATGGAGTTGTTTCATTCTACTTATTATTAAAAAATGAATCACAATTTGTTTCGTTAAAGTTTAAACTTCACTTCAATAACATTTAAAGTTTCCCTGTACATTAAATTACATTAGATGATTACTTCTGCTATTTTTCAAGTACTGCTCGCTATAATCAACTCTCTCAGGTCAGATCCTCCACAAAAATTACAGTAACATATTTCACGGGAGGGAAGCCCGTTGCCTCACGGTTGTCAGAATGTAGTTTAAACCATTTTTATTGTTGTTATGAAATCATGTCCACCCGACTGTGTGGGTGCGCAGGATTGGGTCTCCAGGCAGTTTCCACTATCACCTGGTGGAATACTGGAACGGTCTCCAACTTCTTCCTCATAAACTACACATTTCACAAACACAAAACACACTATACTTTTGTGATATGCCCTCATGGGGAAGAAGATTTGAAACAGTTCTTCGATCACATTAATAGTAACCATCCAAAAATCAAGTTCACAATGGAGCGCGAAAAGAACGGTCAGATGGCTTTCCTAGATGTTTTAGTCAAAAACACATAGAAGCCAGGCTTGGACCCACGGTATTTAGAAAACCAACCCATACAGACAGGTACATCCACGTTTTATCATATCATCACCCATCACAAAAACGAGCCTTGATTAAAACGCTGTTCTGCAGGACACAAAGAATAGCGGACGAGAAACATCTAATGAACGAAAAAGAACATCTTAAACGAGCACTCAAAGGTAACGGCCACGGGTCTAATACGATATTAAAGACAATGACAACTAAGCAAAAGAAAACCTGTGAAGACCAGAAACAAAAGCAGTGCTGCCATACGTGAAAGGTGTCTCCGAAAAAAATTGGAAGAATTTTAATGAAATCTAATATTCTACCCATATTTAGAAGTGGAAACAAAGTGAAAGAAAAACTGGGAACTGCCAAAGATCGAAGGTCTCCCTTACAAAGCAGTGGAATATATGAAGTACCTTGTAATTGCGGAATGGTCTATATAGGCGAAACCGAACGAGCCGTAGCCGTGAGGATACGTGAACATAAGAGTCACACTCGTCTAAGGCATCCCACGAATCTGCTATTGCTGAACACCAGATGGAAGAAGAACATGAAATACTGTGGGCACATACAAGATTGCTAGCTAAAACCGAAGGTTTTCTGCTAAGAAAAGTAAGAGAGGGTATTAAAATATTCAAACAGCCTAACAACCTCAACAAGGATGGTGGTTATGGTCTTGGCCAGGCTTGGAAATGTGTGTTAGATAAATAATTAACTCTTGCCTCACAGATATTAAATCGTAAAAAGCATATCGCTGGATAATCGATATTGCTAAACAATCGACAGTACAAATTCGTAAACAATCAGCAACGCCAGTCTCCAGCAGATCACAATCTGTAGCAAATTCGGTAGACGGTCCCTGATGAAGACCTAAGCCGTGGTCGAAACGTCGGGAAGAAGAAGAAGCAGGAATGTTTCAACGCAGCATTAATACCGTAAGCAAATTATATTACATTAATATGACGTCTGCGAAAACAACAAAATCTTTTACAAAATACACTTATCAAATAGAACTCAAGTTAAGTATTTCAAAGAGATGACAAATCTTGAATATACCCATGAAAATAGCATCACCAATCCGTCACTGAAACAGGCGTGGAAATTACAGCTGCACACCATTCACAGTTCATGAGAGTTCTATGACTCCGAAGAGGCCACATGATTGATGATAATACTGGCTGAGAAAAAAAAGAATCATCGAGTGTAAAGCGCTGTTGTTATAAAGCGCGTGGCCACTTCATGAGGCTACTGAGATTACGTCGTGGCGCTGACACACTGTATTGTGTCCACGACGAGAGAACATCATTTAACAGTTGAGCATGGCGTTAACCCTTGCTCCGTTTACTTCCTTATGTTACTCAATAAAAACCGGAGCCTTCCACACTGCCATCTACACCTAAAGATAGATACAATAAAATAACCAGCACTTAATATCTGCAGAAAATACTGCCACTGATTTATAAGTATCTCTTATTAAAGAACCTATATACACTAACACTTGTATCGACTCAAAACTGTATAACTCTCTAACTTAATCAACTATGAAGGAAGTAACACTAAGAATAACAGAATTACCTCAAATTGTGAGGAGTACACGAGAAACAGTTATTGCTGATTCACTTTCATAAGTTTTTTTTTTTTTTTTTTTTTTTTTTTAAATCAAAGGGCACACCCAGAAAATCAAATTACAGCTACCGAGCGTGGTAGTGTAACGGCTAGCGTTCTGGCCTCGCATTCGGGAGGACGGCGGTTCGAATCCCCGTCCGGGCATCCAGATTTGGGTTTTCCATGGTTTTCCAAATCACTCCAGGCAAATGCCGGGATGCTTCCTTCAAAAGGTCATGGCCGAATTCCTTCCCATTCCTTGTTCCCCATCCTTTCACGTCTCTAAAGACCTCGCTGTTAGAGAGGCGTTAAGCAGATAAAAAAAAATTACAGCTTGTACATATCACAGTAAAAATAGTCAATGGGATATTGTCGCATTCAGAATACATCATCAGCTAAAATCTATGGTAAATGTTTTGCTCGAGAAACCATCATCATCATTATTTATGGCGATGGATTTGTCGTTTTTATCCAATCTTGAAGGAATTTTGCGCACGTATGCTTCAAGCAAACCTGAAAAATAATGTTTACAAGGGTTTATAAAACCAATGTTACTGTAATGCGATCAAATGTAATAAATCATTAGAACTTTCATATCCACCGGTTAGTCTGCTAGTCCTTACAATACAATTACCTAAGCATAACAAAAGTACCTGAGGTAAAAATATCGTTAAATATATGGGATACTCATCAAACTGAAAAACTTTCGTTATGAAATACTTCGTCTTTGACACCACTTAATTGGGAGTTCTTATTGAGTTTCCTAACTTTTGTACTACTCTTCCATATGTTTCTTAACATATTTAGTTCAATATCACTCATCTAATTCAGAAGTAGTGCCATGAATTATGATCATTGTATGGAACCCTGAGGTTTGCGTGCCTGACACTCACTAAGCCAGTGCCCAAGAAGGTCCTGTTTTATTTGAAAAAATTACAATTTTAGCCCGGGTCAAATATTTTTGGGACAGTATTATTACAGAAGCTGTAGAAATCAGAACAACTGATTGTTTAGTTAACAGGGACACTGATTACTAACTCAGTGCGGCCTCGACCCGGCTAATAAAATGCTGAAACAATAACACCGCCGGAATGAGCAAAAGAGTGGATGACGTCATCGCGCTGGGTTGCTTTTGTCTTCCACCGTTTCCGCGGCAGTGCGTAAACAAACAGTTATCCAGTAACATCTATAGTTGAAAATGAGGGCTGAGATAGACGCCTTGGAAACGTGACATTTTACATAGCTGGAGGCCTGATAAGAGTTTAATTCCTCACTAGGCCGTTTATATGTAAGACGTATATTACATATCTTTGTTGTAGGTATAAGTAAATCTACGATAGACATTTCAGCGAAGCCCATAGTATTGTAACACCACTGTTAATGCATAAATTCTAGAAGGAATACGATCAGTTAAAACATGCTCTTGCAATGCCAGGTCATAGTCTGTCGCTAGTAGGGCAGTGTTCTGCTTGACGTCACCATTCGTCTCTTCCCTTGTTACAACTATTCAAGGTTATCAGTTTACGTGTTAGCGTACGGCTACACTGTAACCGACTTCCGCCGATTGTGCGCTCAGCCAGGAGACTTGGACCGATTGTTATTAAGTTCTTTACAAATCGCGTTGGAACAAACTGACGTGATTGAAATGTTGAGCGAGAACTCTCTGTTGAGATTTAATATAATGTTTGGTCATGTGTAAAGTGACTGTGTAAACGACATATTTTCAAAGAGAGAGGCTGTGTTCTCGAAACTATTGGAATAACTAATTAAATTTTCGGAATACTTTAGAATGTAACCGGAGACTTTTTTTTTATATTTTGAAAGGAATCCGACCTGCTATAGAAAAATATTCGAATTTTAGGAAATGTATTTCTTCAGAAGAAATGCTTGCTGTAACATTGAGGTATTTTATTTAATGCAGGTTGCGAAATGCTAAAATCTCTCAATCCAGTATAGTGTGCCAATGACTTAGTTATGGTTTATTAATAATGCGTTTTGATACTATTTTTGTACTAAGAGATCAAACAGTGAGGTGATAACGTGAGTCAGGTAAAAAAAATAAAAAAACCCACTATTTTAATGTACTTTATTACTTTCATAGACTATAAAGTACGCCTACGGAAAATAAAGAACAATACACTATACTATAGTACGGGTTGCAACTCTAGATGTAACCCCCGGTGTTCAATTAATTTGATTTATATATTTATATTCAATTTAATAATTACATATTTTAATTTTTTTATCTGTGTATATAAATCATAAATGTATTGGTCTGCTGATAACTGAAATCAAAAATTTATGAGGTGTGATATGAAAAAAAGAATATATTTAAGCAGATACTTTATTTAATTTACTGAAATATCAAAAAAGTCATAATTTGCGTTTATAAGTGAAAATACATTTCTACTGATTCATTTCGATGCGGCGATTGGGCTAAATACGAATGCATACATGACGCGAGACAAGAGCGTTCGGTTGAATGAAGCAAAATTATTTGGTCGGCGACCGAAGTCGTCAGAGTCCAGTGGAGTTCCGCTGAGGAGGTCGGTCGTAGTGTAGCCGGAACCCATATTGTTGCATACTTTTGTTTGGTTCGCCGATATCGGAAGTATTCGGCAGAGTGAGCAATCGGTCGAAGTCGGTTGCAGTGTATCCTACCCTTAGACTATTCTTGCTGTGGTGACTGACGCTTTTCCACCTGACCATTTAACTTCTGTCCAACTAGTGCTGTTTCATTAGTTTTTAGTATTCTGCCTTCAATATGTCATCTTTCGCAAAAGCATAGTTTCTTCTATGGCGTTCCTTTAAGTCTTTCTATAAAATATTAACACAACAGTCCTTTCTTAAAACTTTATTTGACTTCCGGAAATTTAATTCGTAATATAGATAGCTTTCTGCAACTATTTAAATTTCTATAGATTAAGATCGCCTTTTATAGCTATTTAATTGTGACTAAAGCGTACATATCCTCAAGGAAAAATTATATGTTGTTCTGATGGTTTAAAATCACGTGTTTAAACATTTTATGTACCCTATTTCATTCCTTTGGTTGAATTTAGGTCTGTGTTTTGAACAATCATATCTCATGCCACTAAAACCATGGTCGGCTATAAATCGTTCTTCACGCAATGTTCTGTCAACTATTTCTTCTTTTGTACTTTCGGCCATGTTTCAGTCTACAATCACACATTCACACACACATTGGTGTAATTCCTACATTCTTCTATCTCCTCGTTTATCTTTTTAGTTAGTGTGTTATTTGAGGTAGTCAGTCATGTGGTGGGTTATAGTTTTCCTTATCTACCTGAGCAACTGTGTAATCTATACCATTCTCATCAGCATACGCGCATTGAATTTTTTTTACATTCATCATGACATCAGTAATAGCATCCATACTGCTTGATTATTTACTAATAAACTATAACATCGTTAGTGTAAAAATTCCCATTTCCTCGAAATAAAGCGAGAGATTTCTCACACTATGCATCTGTATTAAGTATTCCTCTGTTCACCTATCTTTATCCGCTCCCCAGCAGCCTCTAGCCTAGAAAAGGTACAGTAATGACTCATCATAACTGAAAGTGGGCTGTCTAGCGTGGAGGAAGCGGGATTGAGTCCCCCTCCGGCCATCCTGATTTCGGTTTGCATTTCCCGAAACCACTCCAGGTTAATACCGGAATGTTTCCTTCAAAAGGCCATGGGTGAATTCCTACCCTCCCCTTGTACCCAGTCCATTCCTACATCTAATTGCCTCGACGTCGATGAGGCGTAAGGTCGTAAGAAGAAAATATGGAATTGTTTTCCATGCAGCTTTAGCTAATAGCTCTGGAAGCCTCTCCTCCTCCTTTCCGTCGATTTATAGGCCACGCATAGTGAAACCCCGTACACACTTGTGAGAGAACTAATGCCTTTTTCAAGAAATGCCTCCATCTCAACGTTTACCTGCATCGCAGCTGAGTTCACAGAATCTTTCATGTTATGAAAGCACGTAGCCCTGTGACAGCTTGGTTTCTCTCTACGGATCCCTTATCCTGCGCGTGATGAAGAGAAGGAAACAAGCCGGGACGGAGTTGGCAGTAAATTCCTTTTATGATGACGACATGGTTGGAGCGGCGCTTGTGGTTTACGAGCGTGGTCCTAAAATAGCCCGGACGACGAATGCCTGTACTGCGCAGCAGAACAAAACTGCTAGAATGGTGACTGGAAAATTCCTGCACACAATACTTACCAAGAGCGTCGTTTACGAGTAGAGAAAACTAATAAAAAGTTTCAATTAACAAAAAAATATTGTTTTTATTATTTTCTCTATGTCCTCAATGTATAGCCATATCTTGAAAAGTTGAATTATGAATAAAGCGTCAATGTGAAAGTAAAATTATATTTGTTTCAACTGTATAGAACGTACAATTACTCTCAGCTATTTGTCGTTCTTTACTGATGAATTTGTTGCTTGACATCTAATGAACATACATTTATGAGTTATAATAATGTTCCACTGCGAGATGTTAGTGAATTTGTACCCTTACTGAACGTAATCTTGGCATAGAGGTGCACTGAATAAACAAGGATAATATTATCGATAACAACGTGGCAATAACAATTAGTTCAGTTAGTAAAAAGTTTGTCGCATAGATAGTTTTAATCATTGGTATGAATCATTTACTAAACAGCAGGGTGTAATAATTTAAATGCTTCGTCTGCAAACCAAGCCACCTCATGTAAGATGTTTTTTCGTCTTTGAACTAAAAAGTGTAATTCATTAGGAGAACTTTACGTTACTTCTGCCACAACATAATAACAGTGTGTTTGTCGGCAGACCGCTGCTATTTACTTTAACACCAAGTAATGGTCTTTTCGAGTCCGGACTCGGGCATGGTTGGTTTTAATTAAGTGTTGTGTTCGTCTTGTGCTGTCTTGTACTTTGTCGAACAAATATAAATGAACTATGGAATATCAACATGTAAACTTGGAAATAATCAGAAAGCTAAATATTTTTGCTGGCTTAATGGTTATAAGGCCTAGGGCCAGTTAAAATAATAGTAATAATAATAGTAATACTTCATCTCAAATTTAACAGTTAGAACATTGCATTAGTGGAAGAGTTTCCATATCGCTGCATTTCCTTCGAGACAATTTGTTTATGCGACAATAATATTCTTTGATACAGTTTGAATGACGACTCTTAAACATACTACACGCAAATTCCAAGGAATAACCGCTATCGTGATTACCAATGTTGTGAAGGATGTCTGTGTGTTTTAAACTATATCATGGTAGCGTTAGCTTAGAAGCAACATATCAAGTTTTCGCACACCATCCATTGTCTCCCGTTCCTAGAGACCTGCTGAGTACTCATAGTGGAATAGTAACCTATTGTAATACTCTACAAATACTAAACCCACATAATGTTACCAATTTTTTTCAGAATTTATAATCACTTCCAAACATAGTAGGGACTTCTTCGACAGATATACACTGTCGGTATACTGTAGAAGTCGTTTTCAGTCATCTATTTATTCGTAGTTGTATCTTTTTGTTCAGACCAGCAAAAAAAAAAATCCGCAGTTTTATTACTATCCACCCGCTAATATTTGTTTGCTGATGTAGCTTATTATTCGTAGTTGACAGTATTTATACCAAAAAATAATATGTTAGTTTATACTGGGAATACTGGAAAAAAATCAGATAAGCTTTAGTTTCAGATGCATGACAATTGTCTCCCAGATAAGGTACTATGGCGTTACAGTATATAGTATACTGAGCCCTGCCAACATACAGCGACGTAATTTTCCGTAACAGTGAAATAAGCCCATAGATTACGTAGTTTGCTGATTAGCTAACAACTATATTTCCAAATATAATTATTCATGGTATTAGCAGACTGTATGGATTGGGTTTTAGAATGGAAGAGGATAATCATAGCAACCACAAAAGTGCAAGGTAAAGCGTATAAATTGACACAATTAGCCCTAATTAGAAAGCAATCTGTTTATTTTTTCTCAATATTCAGTCCAAAGCACCTAGGCAAAGCAGTACAAAGACACATAAAATGGGATCAGGTGTAAAACTCATTCTAGACTGCGATACGTACGTCAAATTTTGAGAAACTGTAACATGTATGTCGTCGTTGAAGGAGAAAGTTCTTCTAATCTAGATGTTACATCGGGTGTACCTCAAGGAAGTGTAATAGGACCACTTCTTTTCTTAATTTTTATAAACGATCTCGGAGACAAAGTGAAAAGCCTTTTTAGATTGTTTGCTGATGATGCGGTTATTTATAGGGAAGTAAGGAATTTGGCCGCTTGCTTAGAAATTCAGCGTGATATGGATATTATTTTGGCATGTTGCGCTGTGTGGCAACTTACACTTCATTGTAAAAAGTGCAAGACAATGAGAATAACTAACAAAAAGAATCCAATTGTTCAGAAATACGAGTTAAACAATTCAGTTATTGATATGGTTGATTCTATGAAATATTTGGGAGTAACAGTACAAAGGATCATGAAATGGGACTTACACATTAATTCGCTAGTAGGTAGAGCTAATTCTAGGCTATGATTCAATGGTCGAATCTTGAAAAATTGTAATGAACAAACAAAGGAGATAGCGTACAAATTTCTTGTGCGTCCACATTTGTGCCATTTGGGATCGGTTTCGTAAAGGCCGCCACACACGGACGAGCCAACAGGCCAAATGTCCTCGCGCCGATCCAAAACTCGTCGTGTGTGGGGAAGCGCGGACGGACTGGCGTGGCTCGGCAGGCCCTGATTGATTTTTGGCGAGTCCAAAATCCATCGCGCCGAGCCAGGTAGCCGAGGGTCTGGCAGACTAACCCCACCACGACTGGTGTGGGATAACCCGCGCAACGAAAAGTGGGTACTAATTTGCAGACACTTTTGTCTTAAATATCTCAGCTTTCCAAATTCACATCAAAATGAAACTTGCCTTATTTTACTCGCGGGACCACGGACTGTGTACATTAAGCGAAACTCGGTCAAAATCTGACAAATATTTATTTTCTTAATCCTGTTCATAATTTTCAGACAGACACAAATTAAAAAAAAACAGCTCATTTCTTTCCTGTAGCGCGTTAATACTACCCGAACTCATTTTTTAAAGAATATCTCATATGTGCAGACTTTCCCGTCTATAGTTTTATTATATCTATAGATTAAACCCAATAGTTAGTTTAGAACGGCTAATAAATTCATAGAATTTCATCTGTTCGTCGTTTTCACCCTAGTTCTTTCATTCTTGTACACAGATATTTTTTTAAAAAAAAAAAATCAGTATTAATAGCGAATTAGTACCACACCAAAAACAATTCTGAAAAATCGAAAATTTGAGCTTTGGCCGCGGCTTCAAATAAAGAGTTTTTATCTCACAGAGATAGGTTCTATTTGGAAGGGTTTAAGTCACAATGGTGTAGGTCAGTCACGTTTTTAATTATAAAAAAAGACACAGAAACCATATGTAGATAAATCAATCTCTCAATCTGTTAGTAAAAAATATGAAGCAAGTCAGATTTTCATTCAGCTTCCAACAGGAGGAACTGAAAATTCAACTGATGAACGAAATACGTGCTTTATTTATCAACAAAGTGGTATAAATCAGACTTAAATCATTGTGTTTGTAAACGCATCCTGCGTGCTCACTGTGTATCCTACATGCTAACTTATAGCGCACTTCCCAATAGGATTTCTAAAGACATAATTGATTCTAAAGAAACAATTCAAGATCTTCTTTCCTACAATTCAAGATACATTACGCAATCTCACTATATATCAGTTTTGGTTATAAAGACACCGGTCTAAGTCATACACAGTAGTATGTTCGTTCGGTTTTTTAATAAACACTAGTTTCAGTCATTTTTGTCAGCAGTAAAATGTAACCATTTTATAGACTTTATTCAATTATAAACTTGGTGTTAAATTTGATTCCAGGTGACATCACTAAAATGAATATATTACAACATCTATGTTCCAGAATTTATTACAATGTCTTTTGCATTATGTTAATTTCCATAAAGCAAGGAAAATTGACTTACACCACCGCATTTTGTATTTTATACGTTCTTACTAATTTTCTTCGTTAATGACAATTGTTTTTAAGAATTCATTTAAGAAGCATTTAATTTTTTCCCTGTAAAATAAAATTAAAAGCGAAAAAAATAGTTTTAAATGACTGCTGATTTTTTTTTAAAAAAAAACTTTCCATAACTTAGCGAAAAAAAAAAGGCCTTCGGTCTGTACGATCATTTAGCCAGCTCCAGTTTATATTGTACTAAATATTGTATTTGGCTTCTTTCATGTAATTTTGCGACACATTTTCGAAGACAAAAAAAAAAAAAAACACTAAAATAAAACCAAACAAGCCCCAGGGCGGAGTCGAATAGGTAACCCTTAAAATGCCGAGCAATCGTGCTAGCCCCTACATTGCCAGAGCCGGACTGGCGAAATTTGTAGGCACGCACTGGCTTGGCGCGGCTCTGTCGTGTGTGACCTCCTGGTTTGGACCGAGTCTAAATGGAATGGTGCGAAATGGCCTGGCGCCAGATGGACTGCTCGTGTGTGGAGGCCTTAAGGGGTTGATCGAAAGTATAGAGAAAGTACAGAGAAGAGCAGCTCGATTCGTGACCGCTAGCTACAGTTCTTATGAAAGCGTCTGAAAGAACTGATTACTAGACTAGGCTGGGAGTCTCTGGTAGATAGACGACACACGTATCGTTTAAACTTATTGGTAAACATGCGTACTCCCACTTTCACTTGCGAGTGCAGTGAAATACTTCGTCCACCAACCTATTTGAGCCGGAATGACAGGAAAGATAAGATTAGAGAAATAAGGTGCCACAATGATTCTTATATGCATTCTTTTTCCCTCATACCATTAGGGATTGGAATGCACAACAAAGAGATTAGCTTTGGTGCTGAGCACCCTCTGCCACCCACAATTATGTGAATTGCAGAGTATATATGTAGATTTAGATGTAGAAGAAACAGTGGTAAACGTTTTTACGTCCTCTTCTGGAATATTTTGCTGTATGAGATCCATAAAGCATGAGATTGATCAATAATATAGATAGTGTGCAGATAAGAGCCGCGCGATTTATGATTCTGCCACAGTCCTTGCGAAAGTGTCACAGAAATGACAAGGAAACCGGATTGGGATTATTTACTAAGCAGACGACCTAGTATACACATAAATGTGTTGAGTAAAATGAGGAGAACCTCCGTTTTTGTGAATGCAATGAAATACCTCTCCCACCAACGTACTCAGGTCGCAATGACAGGACAAGCAGCAGGTAAATAAGGTTCCATACTGATGTCTCCATGGCTGTATTCTTGCCTAGGGTCTTTATGTATTGAAATGTGCAGACTATTATAGGTTAGTTTTGATGGCAGCCACCCGCAGTGTTCCGTGAATTGCAGAGTATAGATGTAACTGTAGGTGTAGATCTTGAAAAGTACAGCTCGATCTTTCTCTTTTAAAATTTAATTAACTTTTATTTTAATTATTTTACCAAGAATATTATTACTAAATGAAATAATTGAGAAGGAGAATTGGGGTTTTACTTTACATGTTAGCAACACCGTTTCACGTACGTTGGACATTACAATAATTACTTTTCAATTACAATTATACAATCAACGTGTAATACAATAGTTTCAATATTGATCAGTTCTCAGGGGTTTTGTTGTAGGCCCTTTCACTAAGTGCAGCTGGGCGGTGAGAGTCTCTAGGACGACAGGGTTTATCAATACGACACTTCTTGCGGTGGTTATCAACATCTCTGTGCAGTTACCATTTCTGGAGGAGCCAAGTCTGCTTCCAGTAGCATTCCCAGGCGATGACCCATCCGCTGGCCGTCGGACTGTATCATCTACTCCGATGGCTACATGGAACACAGAGCACCACCACCAGCCGTGCTAACATCGTGTTTTTCCGTCGGCTAGCGACGCACACAACCCGTCTCTGTGCTCTCCACACACCCTAACGGCTCTTGGGCTACCTGCCTAAAGGTCGCATGCCAGAGCAACCCTGTGACCCTTTGTTTGAACTGTCCACCTGTGCGAGGCAGAAGTGCAGCATATCGCGAATATTGCTATGTAGTGTAGCGATACAGTACAAGCTCAAGTGGAAGTTTTTTCTGAACGAATACGTTCGTAAAACATCTAATCGTACACAAGGAGGATAAGTTAATGTTAATTCACGCAAAGATTATTTTTTTGTGGCTTTACGCCTCATTGAGGTCATTAGAGGTTGTAAAGAAGCGGCAGCACGGAACGGAAAGAAATTCGGTCATGACCTTTCGAAGTAACCATCGTGACGTTCGTCTGGACTGATTTGGGTAAACTCCAGATCTGGATGGCCGGAGGGGATTCGAACCTATCCCGAATGCATGGCCAGAGCGTTACTGTCAGGATCGTAATGGATATGTAGGTTTATTTAAAGGAAATTAGAATATTTTATTGGAATTCATTTCAGTAGCGAGCAGGCCAGTCTTCACACGCACCGAGCTGAGCGCAGTGTTGTTTGTTAGGAATGTGCTGAGACGCTGACTCGATCGATATTACTAGTTGGAACTGACTGTCTGACGTGTCAATCAAGTTCGCCTTCGACGTAACAACAAATTATTAGCTCTCACTCTGCGGGCAGTCATCGACGAGTAGATAGCTCATTCTCCGCGGGTAGCTTTCATCAGCCAGTATAGGTTTCTAACAGTAAAACCGACTCTCTTCGCTCAAGTCTGTTCACCATGTAGGCCCTGCAAGATCATGGGGCGGCATACCATCAGCCACTTAGCTTGCCATCCAATCATACAACAATCCATTAGTCTACGAGTTATTACTCAGTCAGATGCAATTAGCATCTTAGATAGGCGCTGTCGAGAGGATCCTCGCAGACATGTTATCGGCTGTATGTTCATGGCTTTCAATGACATTAAATGGTACCTCATAACCGCTAAATGCCTGTTATCATTCATAATAGGATAGAATCTCAGCTGGTCTTCTAACACGTACCAGCCTTCCCCTATCCTGGTTGCCGAACCTACTAATCGGCTGGTGTCATATTATTCCTGAAAAATTACATCTTATTAATTAGCCCACAAGACGCAAGAGCTCAAGATCATCAAGATAGAAGAGACTTCTACAGCTGCAAGAACGCCACGAGGTTAGTTAAACTCTCCTCTAGAGTCCCACCACAGTTAAAGTCCACATCGAACCCAAATCGATCCCTCGGCTACCCTGTCAGTCCTGTCAGTCAGATAGGGCTCTCACCCATCACGCTCTGTCACCCGTAGAGGAAACGATAGATACGAACTTGCTAGTATGGTATAATAAAAATATCTATCATCGTATTTCTGACTGAGAGGCTGGCCTCAGCTTAATAAATTTATTTCGAACTATACCTTCGTTTATAAATAAGTCTAAACGTTTAAGGATACATCCAAATTCATCATCCAATGTAAATAATTGATAAATGACTAATCACAAGGCAGATACAAAACTGAAAGTGTTCCAATACCAATAAAAATTACGGGATTGGTATAATATATCTGCTTTGCGTCATGTCTTTCATGGCTCATATTTTTTCAATTAACTGTCAGCTGATTTCGATTACTCAGTAATATTTTTTCAATTTGATTTCTTACCCGAACACTGATTGCTTTCAATACTTTACTTGTAACTGAAAATTGCTGACAACGTTTGTAGATGCACATTACACCTCTTATTTATAATTTTATATTCACATTTATAAGGAACCCCAGTTTCAATTCAGTTAACAATCAGTGTACTCTTACAATTATTAAAAAATTATTTCCTCCTTATTGGCGCTTTAGGGCGCGTCGACAACTGGGTCATTAGTGTTCTTCCTTATTACTTACAGTGCAACGTCCAACATCTGTTCATGTAAAAAATAAAATCTGTGGAATTTAAAAGGGAACTGCACATCACTACAGCTTCTAAACTAGAACAGAACACCAACATAACAGTTTTAAACTTGGAAAATCCCACATAGTTCACAGCGAGACTAACCAGCCATACAGAGAATTAGAGAGAGACATGGTTATTGACTGTCTTCCTGAAGTGTATCGGACCCTCTTCGTTCGAACTGCCTTTACTGCATCCCGTCACCCAGCAGACAGAAGAGTATCAAAAATATAATACTTGAAGCTCTGTAGCGATATAACCGAATAGACTGCAACAAGTAGAATAGTATCGTGTTTGTCCCTGATTGAGTTTTATAGCAGTTAAATAACTGGATCCCAGCTGTTTGAGCCAATTATAGATGCCTTCTTCAGTTCAGATACCGTCGATATAGATTTTTGGCAAGTCATAAACATCATCTATGCCTTACTGTATAGGGTTTCCAAAGATATGGCTAGACTTCCCATTCTTACGGGTCCTAATTTATTCAGCAGAGGTTGGCTTTGCAGTAGCTAGGCATAGGCTTTAGACTGGCGGGTCCAGGGTTGACTGGCTGTTAGGAGTCCCTTTGGTAGCTAGCCCAGGCCGTTATCCTTAGCTGCTGTACTAATAGTGGGTTTTCATCCGTCTATTGTAGCTAAAAAATATAACTTCGTATTGGCATGTGCGTTTCGGTTTATTATGCCATCATCAGTGCCCCAAAAATAAGTTATTTACAAGTTCTGAGATTTAGAAAAATATGTTTATGCAAATAATAGTATTAATTTCTACATCTACACTCTACAATTCACAAATGTTGCGGATGGCAGAGGGGGCTAAGCACCAATCCTAATTATGTGAATTGCAATCCCAAACAGAACGAGGAAAGAATGAATAAATAAAAGCACCAGTACGGCATCTTATTTCTCTAATCTTATCCATCCTGCCATTGCGACCTAAATAGATTGGCGGAACATGTATTTAATTGCACTCGTAATATAAGAATTTCGCATATTCTCCGATAAATGCAAAAGAAACGACTTCGTCTGTCTGCTATACAACCCCAGCCCAATCTATGTATTAATTCTGTGACACTTTCGTAAGGACTGTAACTGGCATTCACTAATAGAGCGGTTCTATTCTGTACTTTCTCTAACGTGTCAATCAATCCCTTGCGACACGGATCCCAAACTCCACAATAGTAATCCAAATGCGGACGCACTAGTGTTTTGTTCGCTATTTCCTTTGTACGAGCATTACAATTTCTCAAAATACGACCTATGAATCGTAGTCTAGAATTAGCTTTGCCTACGATGGAAGTTATGTGCAAGTCCCATTTCATGTTGCTTTGTTCTATTACGCCCAGATACTTCAGGGAATCAACCATCTCAACAACTGAATTCTTAGCTTTGTACTCGTGAACAAACGTATTCTTTTTATTACCTATTTACATTGCCTTGCACTTTTTTGCAGTTGAGTTTAAGCTGCCATTTATGGCGATTTGTTACTAAATGTTAGTTATAGCCTTTTATACTTTACTTAAAGTTTCTGTATATTATATAATAGTTACAAATAGTGATATGGGGCGGTTCCCAACTATAATGTAATGTACAGAAACTGTAATTGAAGTAAAAAAAGGACATAATTAACATGTAGTAACAAATTAATACTATTAGTTACATAAGCATATCATTCCAAATATCAAAACTTGTTTTAGGGCACCGACGATGGTATAATAAACCGAAGGAAGGAAGTTTTATTTTGTGCAATAGGCGGATGAAAACCCGTTATTACTCCGTTTAATTCTTTCCCCATACGAATAAATATTATAATAATTTGGGACAAGTTATACTTCGTAAACACAATCCCTGATTCACCAACACAATTACTTTGACTAGGTTTTTTTTTTTTTTTTTTTTTTTTTTTTTTTTTTTTTTTTTTTAATGGCTTTCGGCAACTGAGCCATTCAGCCAGCTCGATGTGTTTATGATATCTCTTCCAGTGAAATAGTTTCTGCAGTACGTTTTTTTCAATTCCTAAGTATAGACACCACAGGACGGACAGGACATTCACAAAGACATACAACACTTAAACATCCATGCCCGCGGCCGGATTCGAACCGGCGACCTTCGGCACGAGGAGCTAGCACTCTAGCCCCCCACACTACCGAGGCGGGCTTGACTAGGGTTGTTGGGCTGTGTCTGTCAGGCCATTCAGCGGTATAGCTATTCCGAGGTACACAGGGCCGGCTGAAAATATCTTTTTGTAGGGAGTCTCAATTAGAGATAAAAAAAATAATAATAATACGATTTACCGCAACACCCTTCACGTTATTAAATTAATTATTTTGCTTTCTATTCTGAAATTTATACCTAGAATTTTACTGATTATTGCAGTACAATATTTTAAACATTTCTTCTATCTTAGTTAGATGGCATTACATTGTAACATATTCTAACAGTTTTTAATTTTTGTAAAGACAGAACGTCATGTTACAAGATTGTTGCACGTTTCAGCATTCTGGCCAACACCATTTAACAGCCTGTTCCTTTAATTTGCACAGAGAGAGAAAAAAAAAATCATATTTTTTCTCCCGTGTATGAAGTATACACGATATGTATTACTAGTGCCAATTTCTTTCTTCCCTGTATGAATCTTCAGTTTGATTGTGCCCATGTTATGTAACTGTTTTGATAACGATGTTTTCATCCTTTAGAAATAAGTGGCATTTACCGGGTGTTACAACATATCCAAACAAACACACGATATTTTTATTCTCTGTTCTTGACATCATTTAACCTATATACTAGAATCTGCTGCATTTTAGGAGAGCTATGCACGAAAACAGCACTAATAATCTCATAATTAATCAAAACAGGCAATTATTGTGTTAGGAACTAGAAGAAAAAAAGTGCTACGATATACCGACCAACACTTAGAAATAAAAATAAAAAGAATATTCAAATTCAAATGTAGAAATAAAATTTAATGCTAGCATGTTATATATTAACATTTTGATATAAGCGCATTAACGTACGAGAAGCAGGTACGATGTAAACACTTAGACGTTATTTTCATGACAAACTACACACTTCCATATTTATACGCTGTCGAAGTAAATGTAGCCTAAGTTTTTCGTCTCTAGTATTATTATGAGACTACTTTTGACCGGATGTGGCCACCAATGAAATGCACGAGAAAACAGCATCTATGACGCATTTCGAGCTAAATACGATGGGATATTTGAGAAATATTTTTGTTGTTGTTAAAAAACAAGTATTAATGTCATAAATTTGAAAATTCAGGCGAAGCCTATTACCTGATATTTCATTCGAGTATGAATGTCTTAATATCATTAAGATGTTTATATAAAAATATTTATTCAAACTTAAATGCGTTTAGTACCGAATGCACAATGTTCTTTAACATTGCGCCTCGGACTTGTAAAATTCAAGACTTGAACAGGAGTTTGTTATGAAACAGATGTCAGCAGCACTTAAACTAAGGAAAGGCGTGAATGCAGGCGGTGCGCCGTTGCCACTTCTTTCTGGAGCAATGTGCAGACTGGAATATTTGTGCTTGGTGTTTCGTCGGTAGGAATTTTATTTCGGGAGGTAATAATTTCAATTTTCAATTGGATACTGGATTATGGTAAAAAGAACTTAGAGTGTACCCTGGCAGTAATGGTAGGTACGCGAATGAAAGAAAACAAAGAAATAATATAAACTATATTCTTAAGATTTTTTTTTTTTTTTTTTTTTTTTTTTTTTTTTTGTAACTGCTTTACGTCTCTTTTTAACATCGAGGTCTTTAGAGACGGGATAGGATGGGGGGGGGGCAAGGATGGGGGCAAGGAATGGGAAGGAATTCGGCCATGGCCTTTTAAAGGAAGCATCCCGGCATTCTTAAGAAGACTTACGGCAAGTAATATAATGGTTTCTGTTTATGAGTAGTACTGAAGTGTTTATGACTCTTATCTAGTATCTTTGTCACGGTCCTCTGTTCAGCTTTCTAAATTTTTTAACGACCAGGTGTGTGGTAACTACTATGATGGTGTTCTCCCGTAAGAAGCACACTAGACCTAGTTACAGGCAGTTTCTTGTCTCCGTGCTTCCAGGTAGTTTGTATGTGTCTAGATCACTGTTGTTAAATGTAATTGATTGTTTGTGACGATAATGTGAGGATGTAGCAAGGGGGTAGAGAAACACGATGCCACCTCATTCGGACCTCCTCTTCAGGAAGAAAACATCAGGACAGCCGATTTTAACGCTCCCTTCGGATCTCGAAGCGAGGGAAAGATTACAGATTTCAAACTCTAGGAATTAAAAAATTATCACGCAAAATATAGTTGCAGCGGAGGACGCTTCCCAGCAAGACACAAAGAATAGCAGGATGGAAGAGAGATTGGTTGATCATCTTAAGTGTTTTCCTGAGAAAATAAACACTATTCGTAATATTTCAAGATATTCCCGTGAACGCACCAGAATATCTTAAAAGCATATTAATTAAATACGGTCAGGTTGATTGACAAAGAGAAAAACAATGTTCGATTCACCCCAAGATTTAATGCGGGACTGAGAAATATGTTAAATTTCCACTGAGTGAATAACCAAGAAATAGATTAGTGAGACAGGGTAGCGTAACTGTATCTTCTTATTATTTTACTCCTTCTCGAGGTTATAAGAGGCGGCAAAGGACTGGGTGCAAGGAACGGGAAGAAATTCGGACATGGGGTTTTGAGAAAACCATCCAGGCATTTGCCTGGAATGTTTCCAGGAAACCATAAAAAAACGAAATAAATGACCCGACGAAGATTCGAGCCTGCGTTCTCCTAAACGTTAGGCCTGAGCGTTACCGCTCACGTAACACGCTCTGCAGAGGCTGCCTTAGGGAGTGGCGAGCAGGGCAGTAGCCCGGGGCCTCGCTCTTGCAGGGGCCTAGCGCTACAACCGTACTAGAAAAAAGTTTATACTTAAAACTTTTAATTTTATCCTTAGCTATTAGTTACAACAGTAAAAAAGTTGGTCAATTCATAGTAAAGTATATATTAATAGTAATAAGCGCCTTAACAAAAATTTTCATTTAGAGTTATCCAATGTCACATTCGTATAATAGTAAGATTAACGATATCAAATAAACTTAATATATCAGTAAATAACATTTTTGGTAATCTTACTGTAAAAAATTATCGAAAAATTAATTACTGTTTTAATTTTTCGCCTTGCGCATCAGAAAACTCACTTGAACATTCGATTTTGTTACTTTCATCCTGTTTGTCATTTGCGATCGGAGAATTCTGTGTTTCATTTCGTTAGTCCGCTCTTGTCACCTTACGATTAATTTGCCAGAAGCTGGTAGTCCGAGCCACACTTGACCGATACTGGTCCCCACCGTCACCGCACCGACAGTTGGCCGAGTGACGGATCACCCCTCTCGTGTTCACACTTGGCCGTACCTCGTCCGTGTAACTGACATGATCCTACTCAGTCTTCCTTAACGTTTTCACGTGGTTGTTTCGCGGAATCAATGTTCAAAAATTTCCGTAAACGTGAGTTGCGTAAGCGTATTTTATAATCTACGAAAGTAATAAAGAACGTTAAAATACTTTCTTTTCCTGACTCACGTTATCACCTCACTGGTATTCAAACGCAGTCTTCACAAATCATCATTGAAAGTTGAAGTGAACTACACTTAATGGTTCCTTGAGGTTTATTACTCTGCACACAAAACAACTGGTAAACCATAAACAAATGTGGGTACAGTTATCAGATGACCGTCGAGAATTTTAGCCTGGTCCTGATCCGGGGTAGAGAGAGACGGCTTCTACTTCTCGCGAACTTCCGGTGGTCTTCTGTAGTTGACGCTGGTTCCGCGGTCAGGCCGGAACTGCCGGTGGAGCTGTCGGCTACGCTTATATAGGCGGCCTGGCGCAGGAATTCCGTTGTGTGGTAGTACGGCGACCTCTGTAAGGAAAGGTCCCACTTAGCCTCTAGATGATTCTATTTATTTTCCTGGTTTGTCTGCGCCTGTTTGGAGTCGTATATGTATCCCGGCGTGCAGGCGCGTTGTGTGTGAGGTCTGCCTGGCAGGGGCCTTTACTGGCAGACTGAACATACCTCCCTCCGGGGGGGGGGGGGGAAGCGATGTCTGCGACGTCTGCGAGGTCGTCTGCCGCGGCGCCCTGGAGCAGACTATGAAGGCTACCTCCGGGGGAGTACGGAGCTGTTCCCCTGGCGATGCGTGCCGACCTGCGTCGTGGTGCAGGTTGTGATGGAGGTACCTGTGGAGCTAACGGCATCGGTTCGTCGGCGTCGATGGCCGGGGGCTGTACGGGGGGCGCTGAAGATGGTCCCCGCAGGTGGTCGAGAGGCTGCGGCTGAAGGGTGTCGGAGCGACCAACAGGTTGTGGCGTCGGTGGTGGCGCTGTAACTGTCTCTGAGCAACGGTTAGACGGCAGGAGTGGTGGAGGGGGCGGGGAAGGAGAGGAAGAAGTGGATGGCCGTGCCGTGGTGGAAGAGGACGGTGCCGTGGGGTAGCGGGGACGTAGTTGGTTTCGATGGCGTCGCACTACCCGGCCATCTAGGCTGACGTCGAACAGTTGGCGGCCCCGGGGCCGCTGGATGACCCCCGGAAGCCAACCGGCCGGGAGCCAAACCCGCGGGCCCAGACTAGGGAGCCCGGGGTGAAACGGAATGGGCCCGAAGGTACCTGTACTTTGGGAGGGGGTAAGAGGAGATGGAGGAGAGTGCGAGGTTGGCGGCCATGCAGCAATTCCGCCGGGCTTTTAGCCCCCACTGGAGTGGTTCGATAGGAACTGAGGAAGAGTGTCAATGCCTCTTCGAGTTTGTGACTTGTGGTGTATTTGGTCATTTGGGTTTTGAATGTTCTGACTAGCCGTTCCGCCTCCCCGTTAGATTGGGGGTGGAAGGGCGGGGTGAGGAGGTGTTGGATATTGTTGGCGGTACAGAAGGATAGGAATTCCCGACTTCGAAATTGCGGTCCGTTATCTGTGACGATGGCGTATGGTAATCCTTCGATGGAAAAGATTTTCGTGAGGGCTGAAATGGTGACCTCTGTGGTGATTGTGGAGCAACGGACGACATATGGGAAGTGGGAAAAGGCATCCGTCACTAAGAGCCACTGGTGGCCTAGGAATGGGCCAGCGAAGTCGAGGTGAATGCGTTCCCAGGGTCCGGACGGTGCCGGCCAGGAAAGGAACTTTTGAGGGGGGCGGGGCAGTTGTCGGGCACAGATGGTACAGCGCCGCACCATCTTCGTGACATCCGTGGTAAGGCCGATCCAGAATACATGGCGTCTGGCAAGGGATTTGGTGCGGGCAATTCCCCAGTGTCCTTGGTGGAGAGTTTGGAGGATTGTCGGCTGTAGGGATCTCGGAACGACGACCCTCGGGGTGGAATTTGGTTCTGTGCGGAGAAGCACTCCCTCTACTACTGAGAGCTGGTGGCGGATGGAGTAGTAGAAGTGGAGGTCTTGATGATGGCGTGGAGGGGAACGTGTTTGCCAACCGTGTTGGATGTGGTGTCGGATGACACGGAGGAGGGGGGTCCTCCACTGTGGCTGCAGCGACTTTTGAGGCCGTGACTGGAAATGTCTTCAGTGCTTCTTGTATGTCATCGTCGATCTGGAACACAAGAAGTTCCGAATTGTCGAAGGCAAGGTCTGGTCCCTGCGGTAGTCTGGATAAGGCGTCTGCATTGGCATGCCTGGAGGTGGTACGGAAATGCATGGTATATCTGAACTGGGACAGGAATAGTGCCCAACGCTGGATGCGGTGGGATGTTTTGGTAGGCAGACGTGTGGACGGATCAAATAGTGATAGGAGTGGCTTGTGGTCGGTAATGAGGTGAAAAGAAATCCCATATAAAAGGGAATAGAATTTGGAGCAGGCAAAAACAATAGCTAGCGCCTCTTTCTCGATTTGAGAATATTTAAGCTGGGCAGCCGATAGGGCTTTGGAGATGTAAGCTACGGGGCGTTCCGTGCCATCTGGTAATTTATGAGACAGAACTGCCCCCACACCGTAATCGGATGCATCTGTGGCAAGTATCAAGGGGAGGTTTGGAGTATATGGCATGAGGCATGCTGCGGACTTGAGCTGCTGTTTAAGGGTGTGGAATGCGGTCTCGCAAGCTGGGGTCCAACGGAACGGAATATTCTTGCGACAGAGGTGGTACAGGGGTGCTGCCACTAGTGCTGCCGAGGGTATAAATTTTCTGTAGTATGAAATCTTGCCTAAAAAAGATTTCAACTGATGTAGATCCTGAGGCCGAGGTAAGTTGGAAATAGCGTCCACATAGGAAAATGCTGGGGAAATGCCTTCCTGAGCGATGATGTGACCCAGGTAGGAAATGGATTGTTGAAAAAATTGACACTTGGAAAGGTTGCATTTCAAACCTGCTGCACGGAGGCGGAGGAAGAGTGTTCGGCAGCGGAGGGTCCCGTGACGACTATGTCGTCGAGATAATTGATGCATCCCGGAATATCCTGGAGAAGTTGTTCGAGATACCGTTGAAAAATCGCTGGAGCACTGGCCAAGCCGAACATGAGCCGGTTGAGTTGGAAGAGGCCAGAGGGAGTGTTGATGACTGTGTATTGTCGGGACTGGATATCCAAAGGGATTTGAAGGTATGCTTCTGCCAGGTCAATTTTTGTAAAGTAGGTACCTCCTGCTAGTTTACGGAAGAGGTCGTCCGGTCTCGGAAGTGGATAGTCGTCTACCAGCAGATGCGGGTTGACTGTGGTTTTAAAGTCACCACAGAGACGTAAGCGGCGTCCTGGCTTCTGAACTATGACCAACGGCGTGGCCCAGGGGCTGAACCGCACCGGCTGGAGGATCCCTTCGTCTTGGAGACGTTGAAGTTCTTCCTGAAGTGGTTGTTGAAGCGCTACGGGTACCTGGCGTGCCCGGAAGTATCGAGGCCGTACGTCCGGCCGGAGTTGGAGTGATGCTTCGAAGTCCTTTGCACAGCCGACGCCTGGTGAGAACAGGTCCTGAAACTCGGTGCAAAGGGCGTCCACTTCAGGAAAAGGAACATGCTGAGATACGAGGTGTATGTTATCCTCAATTGAAAATCCGAATAAGCGGAAAGCGTCCAGTCCAAATAAGTCTGCTGTGAGAGAACTGTTAACTACTAAAAAGGGGACTGAACGATGTACAGACTTATACATGACGTTTGCTGTGAATTGTCCCAGGAGTGCTATTTCCTGTTTGTTGTATGTCAGGAGGCGCTTGGGGGCCGGCGAGAGGGGGGGGGCGAGCCAATTTGCACATAAGTAGTATAATTAAGCAATGAGACTGCTGCTCCTGTGTCGACTTGTAGGCACAGAGGCTTGCCATTGACCGTAACGTCGATAAAAAGTTTGGATGCTGTGGAAGTGTCTACCTGATTGATATCCATAGGTGCGCCGCTCAATCCGTCTTGGTAAGACCTTGGGCGGCGAGAGCCGGGATTGGCATTGGTGGTGTTGGTGCGGCAGACGGACGCCAGGTGTCCCTCCTTGCCGCAACGTGAGCATTCAGCCCAACGATCCGGACAATTTTCCCTCTCATGTGCTGAATAACAGGCGGGGCAGGAGGGCAGGCGGAGCGGGCTGCGGCGTCGGCGCTGCGGGATCCGCTGCTGCTGCCGAGACTTGGTGCCCCGGCCGGAACGGGCCGGTTCGATGTCCTTCTGAGGAAGCGGTCCCCGGTTGTGGTGTCGGGAAGAGCGCGACTGGGAGCTCTGGATGGCGGCGACGTCCTCCGTGTCCTCTACGTCGGTTCGGATTGCGGCCACATCCGCCCAGGACTCCAGGCGGCGATCTGCGGCCGTAGATATTTCGAATTTGTAGGCAAGTTCGATGACCTGCTCCAGGGATGGGTCCTCTAACTTGAGGGCGTCATGCCGGAATGCGGCATCTGGTGCAGCCTGTATGATGTGATCACGCACCATGTCGTCGGCGTAGGATTCGTGGGAACGACGAGTTTGAAACTTACATTTTCTGCTAAGGCCTTGGAGTTCGGCCGCCCACTGGCGATACGTCTGATCGGGCTTCTTCCGGCATTGATAGAATTCGACGCGGGCCGCGACGACATGGTACCGGCGTCTGTAGTATGCATTCAGTGTCGTACAGATGGTCGTGAAGGTGAGGGTGTCGGGGTCTTGTGGCTGAAGTTTGGTGAGCAAGACATACATCTTCGATTGGTTCCAGGAAAGGAAATATGCACGCTGGTCTTCTTCTTTGGATATGTGATGAATTGCGAAGTGTTGTTTTATGCGCTTCTCGTAGGTCTCCCATTCCTCGACGTCGTCGTTGAATGCTGGGAACGGAGGCGGGGCCGTGGGGTGGCGGAGATTCCTGACTTCCGCAATCAGTTGTCTCTGAGATTCTGCGAATTGCTGCTGCATTGCTGTCTGAGATTCTGCGAATTGCTGCTGCATTGCTGTGAACTGATGTAGAAGTCCTTGGAGGAACTGTTGCCATTCCGTAGGTGCTGCTGGCGTAGCCATGATGGTCGAGAGTTCTTATCCCAACCTTGTCGCCACTGAAGTGAACTACACTTAATGGTTCCTTGAGGTTTATTACTCTGTACACAAAACAACTGGTAAACCATAAACAATGTGGGTACAGTTATCAGATGACCGTCGAGAATTTTAGCCTGGTCCTGATCCGGGGTAGAGAGAGACGGCTTCTACTTCTCGCGAACTTCCGGTGGTCTTCTGTAGTTGACGCTGGTTCCGCGGTCAGGCCGGAACTGCCGGTGGAGCTGTCGGCTACGCTTATATAGGCGGCCTGGCGCAGGAATTCCGTTGTGTGGTAGTACGGCGACCTCTGTAAGAAAAGGTCCCACTTAGCCTCTAGATGATTCTATTTATTTTCCTGGTTTTGTCTGCGCCTGTTTGGAGTCGTATATGTATCCCGGCGTGCAGGCGCGTTGTGTGTGAGATCTGCCTGGCAGGGGCCTTTACTGGCAGACTGAACAAAAGTCTTTCGCACACTATGCTGGATTGAAAGGTTCTCGCGTTTCTGAACGCAGTCACTATGAAATGTAGAACGTCAATCAATTTGGATTTGACGTGTATCTACTGTTTGTGGTTACTTTCGATTCATTCGATAGTTTTTATTAATAAAGAATGAGATCATTGTATGTTTTAACTTACAAACAGACCGTAAAGATGGTATATAAAATTTCATGTAGTATCAAAGACAGGGTTTCCGATCGGCTGCATAGTGCACCTCTTTCGTAGCCAAATAACTTATTCTTATAATCCTTCGAGGAATATGAGACATACAGTTTAATGTGGAATTCAAACCATGGAGTGTCCTAGCATTTCGCATTAACAAATCAATGCTTTGCCAAAGATAAAATTTAATTTTAAGGCACTAAAAGTCGCAACTGAGGCCGGGATTTATAAATAATAAAACGTATGTTTTCAAACATACTAAAATAAATGGACTTTTTTCTATGTATAGTAGTTTGTTTCTGTTATCCCAAAACACAAAAATAGGGTGCTACCTTTGCCACAGTATCTGATGGATAATGAAAACAAATTTTACGAATTCTTTCTCAAAGTAAGGTAAGCAAACCCCTAGGTATTCGCCAATTGAATGTAGGGGGTACTTTTTTTTAATTGCTTAACGTCTCTTAACAGCGATGTCTTTAGAGACGGGAAAGGATGGAGTGCAAGGAATGGTAAGGAATTCGGCCATGGTCTTTTGAAGGAAGCATCCCGGCATTTGCCTGGAGTGATTTGGGAAACCATGGAAAACCCAAATCTGGATGCCCGGACTGGGATTCGAACCGCCGTCCTCCCGAATGCGTGGCGAGAACGCTAACCGGTACACCACCACGCTGGGTAGGGGGTTCGTGACAAGATTTACGTTGTGGCGACTGATTGGCTATCTTTTTTTTCACTTATGGCTTTACGCCTCGTCGACGTTGAGGTCATTAGAGGACGGACGGGTCCGGGAACAAGGAACGGGAAAGAATTCGGCCATGGCCTTTTGAAGGAAGCATTCCGGCATTCGCTTGGAGTGGAGTGATTTGGGGAAACCATGGAAAACCCAAATCTGTATGCCCGGATGGGGATTTGAACCGGTGACCTCCCGAATGCAAGGCCAGAGCGTTAACCGCTCACCCATCACGCTCGGTCTGGCTATTTTGAGAGTGCTACATGCAACATGGTGAATTCAGATTGAAAATTAGCAAAATTGCTACTAAAATCAACACAAATTGCGACAAGAGACAAGCCTATCCATCAAATTAATTAATAACATATTGTTCTATGTGGCTGTACAACTTTTTATAGACAAATATCCTTATTTAAAAAAAATAAAAAGCCAGTTTATAAAGGGTTCGTTATTGTTTGAGAAATGTCATAGTGGTGCGTGGGACTACGAGTTTGAGAAACTTTGCTTCATAATGGCACAATCTACATTTTTTAATTATCTGATGAATATGGAAGTGAGGTTGATGAAAATAATTTTTTAATGTAATTGATAACACGAAAACAACAATTGTCCATAAAGGAACTAAAATTTATGAACTGCCTCCTTCACTACATTCATCAGTCCGACATCTCACCACACCGTCAAAAAGTAAACCAAACTAATGACGGAGGGTTGTAGGCCAAATGTCAGACGATACGCTGTGTCGAGTAAGCGCCAATAATAACAGAAGTGTCGTTGCGGTGATTGTGCTACCAGTATTAGTTTAGCATTACAAAATCGTTTGAAGGCCTTATATCTTTCAGTAAGTAAATGAACATTAAATGAAATTAAGTTTTAATGAATCTTACGTTATTAACAATACTTATAGTAAAGAGTGAGTTGTTAGAAAAAGCTGTTTAAAAATTGAAAATTTTTCCGGGTTAGTTTTACATGCAAAACAAGATTTATGAAATGAATTCGCGTGATCGTGATGCCAATAGAAAAATTGAGTTGGGTAGTTCAAAAAGGAAACGAGATATAAAAAGATTGCTGGTGCTTTAATTAAAGACTTTAGTTTTACGAAAATACACAAACATTATCTTCTAATGCATTTATATCCCTTAGTTTATTATTATTTATAATTTTTCGTCTTAATGTTTGGTTAACTTTTATTAACTTGTTAATATAATATTTAAATTTCTAAATTTATTTATTTATAATTTTTGCAATTCTCGTCAGTCATAAGAAATACCAACCTTTGGTTCACGTGCTTTCCGCGACGGACAAGGGCCTCGCGAAAATCGGCCACCCGGAGCCTAGCAATGGTTAATACCACAGCTAATGCTCGGTATAGGTGTAACGGTCCAAAAACGTAAAGGACCACCACAGTTGCATCAGAGGTTAAAAAATAAAATGTTCTGTGAAACGCTGGGAAATATTTAACAAAACTAGACCAAAGAAACACACATTTCTGGGACGCCGAACATATGAAAGTGGTACAAATAAACAGCATTACGTGCGAACTAAGAAGAAAATAATTGAAATACTGAATTTCTTAGCAATGTACCACCTACCAAAGATTGTTCAAAAAATTATCAGCAAAATATGTTATGGAGGGAGAAGGTTCGTTAGATGTGGGCTTTTATAATGTAACAGGTAGGTGCAAATGAAAAGGGTGTACAGCAAGCGTAAACAAAAGTGACTTACAAATGAAACGCAGCTTGGTAAAACATCATAGCGCTGCAGGAAAATAATTGTCGATTTCAGAATTGCAACAGATGTAGCCACCTACTGTGCAGTCCTCATTAGCCAAGGAAGGGATGGTAGTAACAGATAAGACACAAACTTATTCGCGTGAGGTAGATGATAGCGACGCGTTTCAGTCAGATAATAACGAACGAGGTGATGCAGCACAAGGCAATCTAGCAACAGTATGCTGACAGGGAAACTGTAAACCGTATTCTGTGATGAGTTTAACTGCACATGCAGTGCTGATAGCAAGAAAAGTAATCTATTAGACAGATGAAAGATG
>JARYHS010008177.1:0-51001 GCA_031002005.1 Vandiemenella viatica
ACAGTCAAAAGTACATATATAACCCATGCAACTTACCTTTTTAGATTCCGGAGAGTTACCATTCCAAGCTGTAGTAGATATTGCTATGTCTTCTGGAAATATAATGAGGCACAATATAGTGTCACAAGTAGCATAAAGTAAAGAATAAAGCATTCATTAGTCATCTAACAACCTCCTTATCTTCCTATAACCCTCCCCATCAGATCCTCAAAATTAATTCACAAAAATAATGCTCTCAAAAAAACTTAAAGACTGTTAATTAAAATACTTCATCAAATGCTTTTCTTTATTACCTGTGCTATTAGAAATTTCCATCTTTGTAGCTGTATGTTCAAATGAACTGGCCATATTTCCAATCTCTGTGCTGACAATCTTCCCATCCAAGGTCTCATTGCCCAAGTTGGATTCTGATAAACCGTTAGGATCTTGAGTCACTTCTTCCACTGATGATGGTTCGATGTTAACAAAACTGGAAAAAAATGATTCAGTTAAAATTAAACTTACACAAATATATTTCTTTTCCAAGATACCAGCAATGAATGGAAGTCCTCTATTTTTACTTTTGCCAGTACACTGAACAACAAACTTTGGAATGCCAATGCGGAATCAACAGTCTACACTTGCAAATATTACTAATTTTATTTAACTACTCACTGTGCAAGAAAATCAACTTCATACAAATTTTAAACAATTAAAATAACAAGCCTATTGAATTATTCCTGGCAACCACAAAATAAAGTCTGGTTAACCCTTTCGTGGGCGGTGGGAAACCTTCTTCCCACTCGACAAATTTAATTAAAGCTCTTGAGGGAAGCGCATTTACCACCTCTGAAAAGTGCTGCCATCTGCCAGAAGCTTGAAGAAACATGTTAAAATCGCTTTATGGTGCATTTTTACATTGTGGTCTGTGCAACGCAAATTTCTTGATGATCATTGTGAAATTTGCGTCCATTTTCAAGCTGTGTTGAACGAAATTGCTGTTTTTTGCGAATAAATTGTTATTAAAGGAAAGCATTAACAAATTCTGAATACTATTTATGTAATTAGGTACCTTAGCAATATTCTCAAGTGTTGCACACAAAAAAAATATTGTACATGTAATCTGTAAACTTAATTTTTTCAAGTGGGAAGTAATCTTCCCATGGCACTGTCCCTTGTTAGTATTACTTGGAGAAGCTCAATAACTTGTTGGGAATATTTGCACTGAATAGGTTTTATATATGCCAAATATAATTATATATCCATGTTCTGTTTGTGAACCTAACCTATTATTTGATAATTCATGTACAAATATTTACTGCTGTGGCCCTAACATTTCATATTATAATTATAGTGGGCACACATTTGAATAATAGTGACATATTTCCTGCCTTGTATGCTGTCATACATTTTATTTATCTGCTTATTCCACATTCAGATGTCTGGATACTTGGACCTGAATAACCCAAGGTATCAAGATGTGGTGTATGATATGTTATTTACATGATGATTCTGATGTGGAGAAAAAGTCCTGAAGCTCCAGATGAACTGAATGCTTTGGATGATTCACACATGGATAGAAACAGTAAATCTGAGAATAAAGTTACAGAGACAGATGTTGATATAAGTATGCCTGCAATTCCTAGTACTAGTGGAGAGTACTCAGATTCTGAAGAAAGTAATTAGGAATGGGGAAGTGACTGTTCGCATTTTCATAATATCAAAAACAAATTATTGGAGGATTGTTATATCAAAATTATTGGAGGTGTGGACAGATCTGACCAGCTTAGGGAATGTTATGCAGTAGGAATGCGTTATGTAGAGTGGTGGCACAGGATCTTCTAGTTTTCATTGGATCTAGCAATAATAAACAGCTTTTATGGAAACAAAACAAAAGAAATTTCGGAAATTATGATCAACAGAGATACAGGCTTCACCTTGACAGGCAGTTGATTGCAGGATTTTCTTGTAGAAAACGGTATGGCTGCAAGCCAGCATTTCTGGAAAAAAGAGGGAAAGTGCCTGATGATGTAAGGTTGATAGGTGTAGGGACACATCAACCAATTGTAAGTAACACTTACAGAAGGTGCAGAAATTGCAGAACTAGAGTTGAGGAAAACGCACTAGGTAAAAACAACATATGATATACCTTTATGCAGTGAACCCTGCTTCAGAAAATTACATGGGAAGTGAAAGTAGCATATTTGTGTATAAATTATGCATTTTATGTCAATAAACAAAAAGAAAATTGATACACAACAAGCTTTTCTATTACTTCCCAGAAGTGCCCGTGGGAAGAATACTTCCCATCTCGTCGTATAGGAAACGACAAAGAGAGAAACTTGGACTCTCTTCTCCATAATACTAAGAAGACAGTTCTAGATAGTTTTTAAGATTAATTTGGTTTGTTAGGCTGCCAGAACTATTTTGCCCGCGAAAGGGTTAATAGGCTTTCACCATCATCTTAAGTCACTGGACTTAAAAAGACATTACTTGATAATTTTCATATGGCTTATTTTCCACAGTCTTAAGTTCTCTCCCTCTCTTCCAATTCAATAGAATAATCAGTGTCTACTAGTATTAAATTTAAAAAATTACAATGGAGTGAACACTCCAGTGTCAATTTCCCTGCACACACACCGATCTTCCCTCTTTCCTGCACCCACCTACATTTGCGCTCTACAAATTTTAACTTTAAATTCTTTCAACGTGTTTGGCAAGTTATTCATCATTTATCTTGGTAACTTATTTCAGTAAAGAGCTTCTTGTCCCCAATTAAAACAATCAGTTAATTATTTTTTTAAACATAATTTATGTAACATTGTATTGTATTCCACAGACTTGAAGTTAGACTCGGAATCCAACCTAAAACCCTCATCCAATACTATCAATTACCACTGGAATCACTGACAATGATGACAAAGGAAGACTAAATTGTCTTAAAATTATGTTAGGAAGCCGGCAGACTTTGGAATTTCTCAGTGAAAAATGCTTTATTATAAGAAAAACTGATCAAGAGATTGTTTACATGAAAACATTCTTCTGTTCATGTAATATTTCACTAAGAAGTATCATAAAGGTGGAGTTTCTCACAATCTGCTTACCTTAATAAAAACCAAATAAGGAGCGATTACTAGAAAATGCAATATCGCTAAAACTACTTTCTGCCATTTGTGGTAAAGATCTTGTAATACTGAAATATTTAATCACATAATATATTATTTTCATGTAATAATTAGGTTACTCTACAACCTGAACCAGGATTACACTGTTAGAACCACTTTCAAAAGTTGTTCTAGGAATTTCATGCTACTTGAGAAAGTAGATCTAACCATTACTTGCTGGTTCAGTGTGTATTACAACCTAATTACTTGTTTAAAATAATACATCACATGACTGACTACCGCAACATTATGATGTCATTACCTTGAGTGGCAGAATGTATATCTAGCGGTATCATGATTTTCAGTAAACAAGTAAACCTTAAAAAGAGTGCATTTTCATGGATAGAAGAGACATAGTTACCAATACTAATTAGACTTTGAAAGTAAACATTATTCCCATCTGTTGCTTTCAAAATGTTTCCAGTTTGTAAGCAAACAATCAAAATATTTTGAATATACTTAACAATTAATCTAGATAAAAAGTGTTGTTTGAATAGCATACATATGATAACAACAAAGTTTACTCATCACAATAAGGGGATCACAGATAAGAACTGGTACTAAATGAGAAAATTTGTTAACTCTATTAATCTCATATCTACTCGTATCTTCATTACTATATCTCCTTTACACGTGATGGCACTGGTTTATTATTCCTATCAAAAACATAAGTTTAGAGTAAACATTTGGTGCATGATAATACAGTAGAAAAGATAACAAAAAAAACAGCATGAATTATTTATTGAGACTAAGGCATTTAGCAGAAAACTAAGGCTGTATATCTTACCCATCTCTTGTAAGCATTCCAATCACAGTACTCAAATCAGCAGTTGAGCTTTCTTGTCTCAACTTTTCCTCCTTTGCATACGACTTCTCTATGTTATAATCATCAGGTCCATTTCTCAAAATTTCCACTCTCAAAATCCCTTCTCGCGGCCAATCGTCTTTTATCTTTTCCAAACAATTAGTAGGAGTCCGTGAAAAAACAACATGGATGTATGCAAGAACGAAAAATGCCGTAATAGCCTGTTGAGAAGAGATAACAGAAATCTAATATAATTTCTATCATGCAAGCAACTCAAGCAAATTTGAAGGTAAAACTCTCCCTATCTGCTGCTTTCAAAATGTTTAAAGTTTGTAAGTACACGATCAAAATATTTCGAATATACTTATCAATTAGTCTGGAAAAAAATATGTTGTTTCAATAACAAAGTTTACTTTAACAAAATGGCTAAATAAAGCTTAAAGCTAAAAACAAATTGACCAACTATTATAACAATTTGAATTTTTGACATTAAAGGGAAATACGACATGTTGTAAAGCAGTTGGAATAAGAGTTTATTGTATGTGATGTGTGGATGGTTTCACTGGTCGGGATGTAGAATCAATGAAAAAATGGAATTGAATGTGCTCTCCAGCATTGTTGGCAGGTTTGTTTTAGAGACAGGAAGATTTAATATCAAGAGGAAACATCAGAGCCCTTCAAACTCAATCGAGGCAGAAAAAGATGAATATTTTTAAGAGTCTCATACAGATGTTGGAATATGTAAAGTACAACTGGAAGATAGAAAGAATAAAGTAGCATTTGGGGACATGTAGGCCCCCTCTACAAGATAAATCAGGTTCCGGCTACAAGATGACAAACGTACTTTAACAAAGTGCAACATTTGGTAAGATAATAAGATGACATAGAACCACACTCTAGTGGTTTCACAAAGGACAATAAGGTAACATTAATGATGGTTGCAGAAAAAGATATAGATATGGATGTGGATTAGTGTATAGTTAAATGATCAGAATGCAATGTGGCTCTGTCCACAACAGAACAGAATAACAAACGATTCACCACATGGTGAAAGAGTGACACTTGAGAGCATTAGCTGGTGTATATACTGAGTACCCGAATGTGACTGGCATTATGACTGAATATGAACTAAAGATCTATTTCTAATATTTCATGTATTTTACTCTTATAAATATTTTATGAATGTTTTTACTGCACATTGTATTGTTACTTGTATCAATCCATTCACTGAGGAGATGAACGGGTGAGACCGTTGGGGAGAAACAGAACACATATTCAAAGTTCAGAGGATGAAATAGAATGGTCATAAGAGGTGGAGACTCAACTATACCAGATGTAGACTGGAAAGGATACATGATTTATCATATAAGAAAGCATAAATTTTTAAATGCGTAGGGAGGGAAGCTTCACATAAGTCAAAGAGCCAAGAAAGAGAGCAAAATAAGCTGTACATTTTCCTAACATAGCTGGATATTAGCTACATGGTGCCCAAGATCATGGTGGGAATAAAGGATACAGTTATCACGGTGGATTTAAGAGGGTTCAGTAAATCGGTGTCAAGAAAAATTAATATAGATATCATTAAAAGAAGGCACAGATTCCAAAACAGGAGATATATTTCAAGGAAAAAATCAACGCACAGGAAAAGGGCACCAGTGCAATGGAGTGGAACCAGTAACAATTTGAAAAGATTGTATAAAATGTCTATTCCAAAACAAAACACAAAGAACCACATGAGCTTGTGTAAATGATACGGATATGAGAAGACTGGAAATGCTGGTAAGATGAAAGTATAACAAGGTAGGAAAGTATGAAGCAATATATGAAGCAACTAAATAATGAACTAACAGCAGAAAAGAGCGAAGGTAAACATGATTTCACAAAGAATATTGTGACTAAAAGAGGTGCTGAATGGTGCAACTATACATTTCTAAGGGTAATTAGGAAATTGTGAGGGAAAGTGGAGGATCCAGTAAGTTTTGGATAAGAATGGAGAAGAAGTTTCTAAGGATCTGACAAAGGCACTCCGCTGATGATGTTCATGATAGATAAGGAACAAGCAGTGCGTAATGTTCCAACGAACGCAGTGGAAGAAGTATGTAGGAATACGACGTGCATCCTGACAAAGGCCAGACAATCTAAGCCCTATATGACTGCAGCTGAATGAGCTGGCTTAAGTGTTTTACGAGAAGACACTGAAATCATGGTTTTACCAGGGAAATTTGCCTGTAATCTTGACCAACACTGACTACCACCAAAGGAGTTGTGAAGTTTTAGATGATGAAGCATATAGTTTGGTACCGCACAATCCCATGGCACGGACAGCCAGGAAAACAAACATTCTAATAAAATACGCTGGATTGGTAGGAGAAACGGCAAAGAATTTAATAGTCTGAACCTGAAGACCACCAAGATTGTACAGCCTCCCGAAAATAGATAAAGAGCATGTTCTGATGCGGCCGATAGTCAGTGCCACAGGGTTGCCTACATCCTGGTTGGCCAAACATCTCACATGTCTGTTAAGTCTGTTTGTTGGTCAATGTGGACACCACGTCAAGAATTCTGCTGCTTTTGTGGAATTAAAGCAATGAGATTAGAGTGTGACGATATTATGGTCAGCTTGGCTGTCACGCGGGTACCATTAAGGAAAACAGTTGAACTTCTTAGTGAACATTTTGATCAAAAACTTATGGAGTTATTTAGAAACACACTCACGACCATGTACATCATGTACCAGGGCAAATAATAAGAACAATCAGATGACGTGGCCTTGTGGTCCCCGTTACCTCCAGCAGTAGCTAATTTCTATATGGAACATTTTGAACATGTAGCTCTTGACACAGATCGTTTAAAGCGAAAATGTTTTTACAGATTTGTTGACATTACATTCATCGTGTGGCCTCATGGGATGGCTGCCCTAAATGAATTTGTGAGCCATTCACACAGAAATCGAAAAGGATGGAACACTTCCTTTTCTAGATGTGTTAGTGCATCAGAAGCTTAATGGAAGATTAAGGCACAGTGTTTATAGAAAACCTATGCACACTGATCACTACCTTAATGTCCTTTGCTTCCACCATTCTTCTCAGAAGTGCAAAGTGCTGAATACTCTTGTCCATAGGGCAAAGGCAGTGTCTGACAATGAACGTCTACAGGAGGAGCTGCGATAGAATGCGTGTTTAGTGCCAATGATTATGGCTCTAAGGAAATTTTACATGCAATCGTTGGAAGAAAAAACAAAAACAAAACAGATGACAGGGATCGAGACAATCCGCATGCCTTCTTATCTTTCTGCAGAGCAGTGACATTAAAAATAGCTAGGCTGCTTAGCAAGCAGGGCATCAGCTCTATCTTTCAGCTTCCACCCAAGATTGGGCAGCTATTACGATCCCCCAAGGATTCTCTCAATCTCTGGGCACCACTACAAAATTCCTTGTGAGTGTGGCACTTCTTGCATAGGACAGTCTTTAAGGATGATCGATAAAGGATGCAAAGAACATATCAGATATTTTAAAATGGGACATGAAGAAAAATTTGCTATAGTTGAACACGCCATTGATAACGGCCAAGAGCCATGTTTTGACAAAACAAAACGCCTTTGCAATGCAAATAACTTTTGGGATAGTGTCGCGAAAGAGGCGAATGAAATTAGACTTAGTAATACTGTTATAAATCAGGATCAGGGACTCAGTTTAAGCCAAACATGGAGGCCAGTTATTAGATTATTGTAAGTCATGTGAGACCGGACCATATTACAGCATAATAGTGATCAAAATATGACGTCACCAAGTAGACCTGGCCCAGCTAGACCGCCCCTCCACACGAAACACCCTCCTCTCCTGTCTAGTAGCCGTATATAAGAGATTACCGTGCACGAGTTTTCAGCAATTCAAGCAGCGCCTGACAATGGGAGCAGTGCCGGCTCTCGATATGTCACCAGTCGACTTCACTTTGACACGGCTGGAACCCGAGAGATTTTTCTACAGTGTTGCCGCAGTGAAAATGTACATAGTTATATAAACTATAGTACTACACATATTTTGTCAGCAAAGCAAAATAAGAAGTAACATGCGGTGTTGGTGTGCTTTTAAAAGATGATCATGAAAAAAATGTTTCAGGATAATTTGCAAACAATACTACTGAAAATAAAACTAACATTTAAAATGTTGCAAAAAGGAGAGGTGTGACAAAACAAAAAGATATTTCATAAAATGTATTGATGGGTTTGTGTTGAGGAGTAATGAGGTAGGTACTTTTGGTTCAACATATTTTCAAGATTGGTTGATCTACTTAAACACTCACATAAAGCAAAGGAAATACACATCTGCAATAACTCTGATGATTCCCTCATTATGGTCATAAGATAGATGAAAAGAAGCATATGGATAGGTCAATGGATTAATTCATGATAAATCCTATCATGTGAATGAAAGAAATCTTCTGTTAGGTTCAAAGTGAAGAAGATAATGAGGAGGCTGATCGTGAAGCATCAAAAAAATAATGTTGTAATTGGTAATAACTAATAATGCAAGATAACCAAAGTAACGAAAAAAATGGAAAAACATACATACACAATGAATGACAGAGAAAATAACACATAACTTATTACAGATGAAGACAGAGGAATACACTTTACAATATTTCAGTATAAAATCTTCATCTGTAATAAGTGATGGGTTATTTTCAGTTTCCATTCTTGTGTACACAGACTGACAGCAGTTTTATTTCCACTATTATCAAAACAACATATTTAAAAATAAATAATTTACAGCTTTTTAAGAATAAAAACAAATACAGCATTAGGAGTACTTGCAAATAAAAAGACAGAGTATTACACAGGTTAAGGCCAAGACAATGTTAGTGTCAACAACACATTGCACCATACAGCAGGTATTATGTGATAGCTGTAACTGTGCTCAAGTTATTGGTGTTGGAACTGGTATGGTCATACAATAGATGGATCTGTCGTAATGATAGTGATGCATCCCTGAATAAATGAAAAGGAGTTCATCATCTAAAGTAAAATGGAATATCACAGAAGGGCGAGCTAAATACAAAGACACCAGTCGACTAGGACAATCACGTGAGAAGAAGTAGTGTAGTGATTGGCTAAGAGAGACGAAGGAACAAGAACGGCCAAGTTTAGTGAAGGAGTCGGTAGGAAAAGTGTTCAGGAGTGGCCGGTCGTGCCAAGAATGTTCACCGTGTGCCAATATTCAGTTATGAGCCACCCATGTTAGATGTTGTACTGAAAAGGAACGATAAACATGAGTGCTGTAGAAACTGTGTTCGTTATGCTGACCTGCAATCTCAAATATAGTGAAAAGTATGGTTCAACAATGATCGAGTATATTATGTCTGGTGCCGATATACTGTGTTTGGTGAAAGAACAAACTGTGAAATAAATGCAGTTTCCTATGTTCGGCAAACGAGTTTTATTAATAATCACAAGGCACAATTATCATAATTATCACACTGCCTGCGACAATGGTCGACAGCTGTTTAGATATGATGCTTATATGTAGAATTTGGCTGATATGTGGCGCATTTGGATGCGCAAAAATTAGAACAGAATCTCCAATACTTTTTGCTTAGGTAGTTGTGGCTTTGTGCTCATGAAGTTTTATAGCTGAGAAAGAATACATGTGGCACTTCTGAAGAGTCACGAGGTAAGTATTTATAGACCAAGATATTCTCAAAGCCGGAAGATCAGCTTGACATGTGCAAAAGGCATTGGGAAGACTCCCAAAGAAAAGTATATGAATTTCTGGGAAGTAACATAACAATGATGAAGGATTTGTTTAAAGGTTTGTAGATCATGAGATAACTCAATGACAAATACACAGCTCTGGTTTGTTGTGTATGATGAAGGTCAATAGTTATAGTAAAAGTGGCGAGTCATATCACAAGAGGTTGTTATCTGTTTAACATCTGTGGTACAGCTGTGGAAAATGAGGGCTCGTAACAGCATTTTGGGGATACTTGCAATGATATTCTTTATCAGAACAGGTAGATTTATGTGGAATAGTAGTGTGGTAGTACAGGAGAGATGCCAAATGTCATAGTGCTACTATTAGTGTAGACTTGTCAATCTGATGTGGACAGAGATGTGTGGGTGTGTACATATATGGAGAGGGGAAGGAGGGAAAATTATGAAAGTAGGGATGCTGTAAAGGGAGTTGACACTGACGGTAGCCAACAAGTAGTTTGGAGGTATTTAAATAAGGATTGTGAGAAAATGCTCTAGGAAAAGCAGAATATCTTTGACCTATAAAGTATTGTTTTGAAGAAAAGGCTAAAATTCACTACGGCTAAAATTCAGTCTGTGGGTGACTCAAAGGGTATAGTAATAGGCCATCCAGGAATGCCAATTTTGTGCACCTTGAAAAAATGCTATCACTCACCTACCAAGTAGTATGTTTTCATAAGTGATGGGTTTATATTACTTGCCTTTTTTATTCACTATTTTGAATTTTATCAACACATCAGGGATAAAATAACTAGCTAATATAAACAGGAATATTGTGGTCTAATGGAGATTGCAATTCCACTGCATCAGCATTCACTAATGACGTCATAATACTACTGTAGTCAGTCACAAGACATTTATTTTCAAGCCGTAATTCTACTGTAATACAGCCTAGACCAATATTTTTAAGCAGAAATTATACTGTAATACACTCTGAACAATCATTACAACATTAAATATACCTCAGAAAATATTTTAAACGGTGTCTTGTGTTTGACTATTGCAGTATAATAACACCAATTCCTTGTGGAATCGCGATCTCCAGTAATCCCGAATTTTGCATTAAACCATAGCACATACCACATTTCATTTAGTTTTAAAAGGTTTGTACACAATTATAAGCAACCAACTGTAACACACATGAATATTACAATACTTTACATTAGTTAAGCCAGAAACATTCACACTAATTTAAATTTAAAATTAATAAATTACAAAGTGTTTAATCACCGACTCAGGAAAACCAGTAACAATTATAGAGACAATCACAATTGTTGTTGTTGTTGTTGTTGTTTTTGGGGCTTAAGGGTACGTCAACGGTGGGGTCATTAGTGCCCTAGCAACAACCGGCTTAGCAACTGTAAAAAGGCTACCAGAACCTAGGATTATACAGTATCTGGATGGGTGTAAAGGGGCCAAATGAATTAAAAGTGCTACCTATCTCATTGGCTTTATAATGGCCAGCAAGACAGGGGTTATTACAATATAAAAATAAAAACAATGCACATGGAGTGATGGCTGTAAAGGGGTCACCCATCCATCTTAAAACTTATGCCGGTCTGCCCAAAATTTTTGGGACAAGACCGGCTAATACACAGAATTTTAAAACCTACATCACATTGCCGCTATCATTGTCTAAACTAAGGGACAGATTGCTGGCTAAGCCAACAGCTGTCCTAAAATCTAAAAATATTACATACCTAAAAATATTACATAGTCAGTTAAAATGTGGCACACCAAAAGTACACCACAAGCATCACATTCGGGTGGGTCCTCCCGGACGAGAGAAGAAAGTTATTCATCAGAGGGCAGTGCCCATTACGGAGGTGAATAAGGAGAACCTCATCCCTCCTCGCCCACTGGGAAGGAGCTGCTCCATGGCTGAATGGTCGGTTTGACCAACAGGAGCTTATTATGCTCTACCTCCAGCCACTGCCTCTGCCAAAATAAATTGTTTCGCCGCCAAGGCAAGGTCAGACTTTGACACCAGATCAAAGTCAATTCTGACCTTGTTGCAGGCTAACTAGGCATCTTGATCAGCTGCCTTGTTCCTGCTTTACGTCTCTTAACAGCGAGGTCTTTAGAGACAGGAAAGGATGGGGGGCAAGGAATGGGAAGGAATTCGGCAATGGCCTTTTGAAGGAAGCATCCCGGCATTTGCCCGGAGTGATTTGGGAAACCATGCTGCAGATTCCCACATATCCCAGTACCCAGCAGAAGACGACCTTCTTTCCTAAGGATTGAAGGGATCGGAGGGTGTCCTGTATATCTTGCACAAGACGATCTGCTGGATACATTCTTTCCAAGGCCTGAATGCAGCTGAGGGAATCACAGCATATGATGCACTTCATACTGCGACTTACTTTCATATGCTGGAGCGACTTTAACATGGCGTAATACTCTGTAGTGTATACGCTGCAAATGTTAATTAAGCTTGTATGTGTAAGTAGCTCGAGGGAAAACTGTCGAGCAACCTACTCCGTTAGCCTGCTTAGACCCATCCATATATACTGGGGTAAAATTGTAATGCTGATTTAAAATATCAATAAAAACACTGTCAGCGGTAAACAGCTTGTTGTACGTCTAAAAAGCCAGAGAGGAGAGTTACTCCACCACTGGTTATAAAAAGAGGGAGCTCAAACCCAGACTCTTCTAAACAAGGCCTTGTACAGATGCTAAACGGTTTGGTTGCTCTTAGGCATTTGGTAATAGCCGTTCGTAGGTTGGGTGAATTACTACGTCATACACGGGACTAACTGGTGTTTTGTCAATGTGCAAGTAGTGTCGCACCATGAGGTGACCCTGGCTGGTGGAAAGCGGCGGCTCGCCTGACTCAGCACAGATGGTGAAGATCGGACTGGTGCGGTAGGCGTCGGTTGCAAGCCTGATTCATGCATGGTGTACACTGTCTAAAATGCACAAATAACGGTCCCATGCCTAACCGTATACTACACAACCATATTCAAGCCACAACCAAACAGTATTGTAGCAGATAGGAGCAATCAGCACCCCATGACCTGTCACAAAGGCACTTTAAAATGTTGAGGGCTTTTAGGGCTCTGGCTTTCACATCTTTTAGGTGTGGTAGCCTACTTAACCTACCATCAAATATGACATCCACAAAATGAATACCTTCACTAAAACTCAAAACGGTATTCCTCAGGGTAAGATGAGGTTCTGGTAAAAGGCTAAGAGATCGAATAAATAGCACGCACTAGGTTTTCTGAGCAGAAAATCGAAAACCAGTACTCACTGACCATTCATCCAGCCTGTTCAGCACGAGCTGCAACTGCCGCTCAGCACTTCTCAGACTAGATGATGCACAAAAAATTAAAAAATCATCATCATGTAAGGAGTACCATATCGGACTCCTTATTACAGTTGAGATGCTGTTAATCCCAATAGCAAAAAGGATCACACTTAAAATTGACCCCTGAGCAACACCATTTTCCTGGATAAAAATGTCCAACACTTCCCTACCGACCGGTTACCGGAAGCAACACTGGAATAAAATTGATTGAAAAATCGGGGCAGATTTCCCCTAAACCCCCATTCGTGGAGTTGTTTTAAAATACCATACCACCAGGTATTATCGTAGGCCTCGTCTATATCAAAGAACACACTAACAAGATGTTGGTTGAGAATAAAGGCATCGCCACTTCCAGGAGGATCAGGTTGTCCAAGGTGGAACAGAACTTCCTAAATCCACACTGAAAGCGACTGAGTAGGTTTCGGGATTCAAGACACCAAACAAGGTGGCAGTTAACAATCCGCTCTAGTGTCTTGCCGACGCAGCCTGTTAAGGCAATGCTACGATAACTACCTGACAACAATCTGTTCTTTCCTAGTTTTAAAATAGGTATAAGCGTTGCTTCTTTCCACAAGTTGGGGGAAGTGTCCTCTGGTCCATATATCATTAAAAATGCCTAGAAGGTACTCTTTCGCATTTTTGCTAAGATGCCTCAGCATCTGGTATTGGATCAGATTGGATCCTGTTGCTGTGTCCTTGGTGCCATTTAAGGCGGACTCCAACTCCCTAAATGTGAAAGGGGTATTGTACACCTGAAAATTCGGCGAGCCAAAGCTTAGAATATGGCTTTTGGCAGCAGTTCTTCGTTGCTGAAATCAAGGTTCCAGCCTGGCAGACGAAGTAATAGCAGTGAACGACTCTGCCATTAATTGAGCTACGCTTCACTCGTCGGTGACTACATGCCCCTGATCCAGTAATCCAAACAAGAGTACCTTCCAGATGTATGGTAGATTGACTCCGATACTTTTGTTGTTGATGTGGAACGGTTAATGGTGCTCACAAAGTTCTGCCATGACCTTCTCTTGCTCTTCTTGAACACTTGACTAGTCTTAGCTCTAGCAACTCTGAACACTATTCTATTTCTATGAAAGTGTTCTGTAGCCAGCACACTTATCTGTTACTTTCATTTTCCGTATCTGGAGGGCTGTTCACCCCAACACGTTTCTTAGTATTGTGGGTGGTACCCTGAGGCCTGCCCGATCCACAAGATGTGGAATTATTTAAGATGTTAGTTGGTTTTTTTGTTTTGTTTTATAGAATTTAAAGAATTAATTTTTGGTTCCACGAGTAAGGGAGGAAGGGTCCAGGGAGCTCACCTCCATAGCTTTTTCCCCCAGGCTAATACAACAGGGGTGTACAGGTGTACGAGTGATCTCCCTCATCACCCATTCACCTCCTCAGCACATGTCTGACCTTGAGGTTGAGGGTTTTTTTTTTTTTAAAGAGGTTTGTTCCGTCCTCATGATCCAGGCAATAAAGCCAAGATTCCCATTCTTCTAGGCACACAACGTTCCACCGTCATGTCCTACAGTGGTTGTTGAAGCATGGTATGAGTTTACGGTGTGGGAAACTCACAAGTTTCCAGCTCGGGTACCGTGGGTTCGCCAAACCCATACCTGGCACTTGCGTACCAGACCCCTGCGGGCGCAATCACAATTAAAAATACTAGTGATCACCCAGGGGTCAAAATTCGACCGTAATTCATTATGTAGTTTCTTTCCTGAAAGAGTAATAATCATTATTTGAATTTGTTCTATTGTGTTTGCATAGATATACTGCATACATTGACTTCGTTGGCTGCGAGCGTGTACCAATAGGTTATTAGCATTTGTTGTTTGGCTTAATTCCCTGCAATAAGTATAAAATTAAAATGATATACTCCACACGTGACTGTATCTTAAATTTTAGCTTCTGAACTAACCATAGCAAATGATGAAATGTTTTCAAAATAATTTTTTACTTTCTATTTATCGATCGTTCATTTGAATTTAGTCCGTGATACAATGATTTAAAATATTTATTTTGACTTAAGGCCGGCAAAACTGCTTTAGCTTTATGACAACATGAAGTAAATGCAGTCCTTTCACCTGAAGTGACTTCTGATTCGAATTGTGTTTTACATCACAAAACCTGCATTGTAAATTGGAAACTATCAAAATTTCTTGGAATGACATTTAGTGCGCACTTAAATGTATCCATCAAAATAATTTCATCATTTTGTGTATTTACTATTTAAATTTGGTCTGTTATCATTTTGGATTTCACGCAAATACCTGTAGATATTCATTCTTTTTTGTTTCTCTTTCTCTCTCCAACCTATCAGTGTTCTATCTCGAGGCATAATAGAAGTAGGTGCAAATATCTGAACGAAAAGAAAAAAATCCATAGTGAAATTACTGAAATTCAAAAATCAAAAGACCGTTAACCAAAATTTAACCGTTTAAATAATAAAAAGACCATCTAGTATCTGGCAGAACCGCTATGTTCCTTTTCGAAATGTTCCTTTTACAACTTCAAAGATTAATCTCTACTTTATGCGACTCTTTTGTTTCACCAAAGACCACAGAGTATCTCAATGCTGGGAATACACTTCAGACAGTTGGCTCCGATCTGACTTCACGCAAACACACACGTTCGGGAATTTATTTTTTATTTAATAATGTATTTGTAACATGGGTCAACTATGCTTATTACATATTTTTCTTTACTGTTCTCAAAAGACTACAGACATTGGCAGAATCGCTAAGTGTCTTTGCCACTAAAAACAATTGAATGTAAACAACAAATGTTTTACTTTATTTAATGTATTTGTAACACATATTATACATAGATTTTAGCTTTCTGCACTTCTTCCCCAAATAAACTTTAACTATGCCAAATCTCACACTTCTCCGTGCGCACAATATTCTTAAAAAGGGATCAGAAGTTTTTGCTTAGCGTATTAATATATAGATTAATAAATGAGAAGCAACTAGAAATAAGAAAACTATACAGTATCTTGTATAGCGAGCTACTAATTATACTAAACATTTGGATAGCAGAAGACTCAAATTAAACTGAGTGAACTAACTAACCTTCAGCAGAACTACAAACTCCAAAACTCTTCTCACAGGCCTTGGAAATGTCCGAGCATAGGCTAAAGCAGCTTTGAAGAAAAGAGCATGGAACAGCCTGTCCCGTACATTGATGAGAGGATTCTGATTGTTATTGTTACGAGCTCTATTGTTGTTGTTTCCATTATCAGCATTAATATTATTGAATTCTGGTTGAGCCCCAGGTTCAGCTCGCACCCCTTCACGGCCTGCAATCTCGTCTCTAGGCATCGCTCTTACAGGCCGTCACGTAATCAAAGAACACAGCATTGATGGTCCATAGCAAGTTTATCTATGACATTAGACAAGAGTATAGCCAATTAATAACACAGTAAAATCATATTATAAAGAGTTAATAAAGTAAGAGGGTATAATAAAATCAAAGTAAATATTAGATATGTTAAACTATCATTCACATAAGGGCAGATATTCAAGCATATTAAATCAAATGAATCAATTACATTTCTTGGAAACTGACAGTGGATGATAGATGGTGATCACAGATGGGAGACTTTAGGAAAGAAGGCGTGAATTTTAAGAGAAAAAAACAGGTAGCATGAGTAACATTTTAGGTCTGCGGTACAGCAGTAAGCTGTTAGACTGGGTATCAAAAGATCATCTGGTCATTTCACAATTCTTACAGGCCCTTAAACTTGATCCTACCTCTGAGGAAAGCTTGCACAATGTAAATGCTGCATAGTTAAGAGTTCACAATAAACTGCAGCTCCTGTAGAAAAGACACCAACTAATTTTCAGCATACAAAAGAACCTTTGCACATCAGTTCTTTGCATTATATTAATTCCCACTAGTTAAAGAAAACATAATTAAACAATGTCAACAAAACATCCACACAACATTACACAATGAAAAGAAAAAATCTTTTAATTTGTGTGAATTTACCCGTATGCCACTAACCACTTCAAACGATATTCTCCACAAAACTGTGTATATAATAGAGAAAGAAGACTTCACTTGGAAAAGAAAACAATATGACACAAGCAAAAAATACATACATGTAGCTGCTGAAATTTTTGCTATCGAATTTTCAGATTTAGAATTGTGACTGTTTCTTCATCCATCCTCAAAGTGAATCACAACCACATATTTCTTAACGTAAGAAACTGTATGTAACAAACCATGCCAACCATAGAGAGAATATCAACTAATAAGAATATTTTATTTACAATGCAGATTATGAAATTCATACTATGAACCATTAATGTTGAATACAGCTAAAATAGTATTTAAAATATTAAATTTGAACAATAATACACATCAACAGGAAAGTTCAGAAACATGCAAAATAATTTAGACTTTGAAGTTGGTCTTCTTAAATTGTTATTTAATTTAATTTTAATGGAGTGCACCAGTAGCAATTTCCCTAGGCACCCATCTTCCCCCTTTCCCGCACCCACATCTACAAATTTCAATTTTAAATTCTTTCAATGTTTTTGGTAAATTATTCATCATTTCTCTTGGTAACTTATTCCAACCCCTAACATAATTACAAAAAAAGAAAATCTTCCTAAATCATTTCTCTTGGTAACTTATTCCAATCCCTAACATAATTATAAAAAAAAGAGAATCTTCCTACACCCTTGTGTCTGAAATCGAGAGAAAGCCTGTGGTCATGGTCATCTTTTCCCTTCCATGCATTACTTTTCATTCTTACACCAATATCTTAGCATGCCCCATCATTGATATATGCCTTGTACACTCCCATGACCCTCTTCATCCTCCTCCTGTCTTCCAATGAATCCTATTCCGACTCTTTTATCATATCTGTAACTGATTGCATTCTGCGGTAGTTTCCAGAAACAAATCTAGCAGACCTTTTTTGAACACTCTCCAGCTATTGTATTTGATATTCAAAATGTGGATCCCATACTACACTAACATATTCAAGCAATCGTCTGATCAAAGTTTTGTAACCCAATTCCTTTACTTCTCTCGTACATCTCCTCATTGCTCTCTCCAACAAGCACAGAATTTTGAAACCTTTTCCTATTACCCGTCCAATGTGTCCTGCCCAGTTAATCTTGTTATCAAATGTAATGCCAAGATAACAAAATTATTCATTAGAATAATGTATAGCAATGACACTGGGTAGGAAGCACTTGTAGCTAAGATTACTATGAAATAATATATTCTAAAGCTCCATATTAAGAGACTGTCTCAGTGATTTAGACAAACAATAACAGCAAAATTTTAAGTATCCAGTCAAGAATTTACCCAATATCCCATGTACAATTAAAAAGCTTAGTCTTTAAACCAACTTTCTCAATTGTTCAGGCTTAAATGAGATATTAATAGTAAGTTGAACATGATATTTAACAAAAGTGTCAACTTTGTCTGTAACAGAGTTAACACATGCTAATATGCATTTAAGTGGTAATATCAAGAAAAACCCAAACAATTAAAAACATTTATAAAACTGAAGGGAGCAGACTCATTAACAGGTCACTTATTAACAGTTTCTACACAAAAATTTTCTGGTTATGCTAAATACACAGCATACATCAAGCATTTTTTTTTTTTTTTTTTTTTTTTTTTGTAACTGCTTTACGTCTCTTTTTAACATCGAGGTCTTTAGAGACGGGAAAGGATGGGGGGCAAGGATGGGGGCAAGGAATGGGAAGGAATTCAGCCATGGCCTTTTGAAGGAAGCATCCCGGCATTTGCCTGGAGTGATTTGGGGAAACCATGGAAAAACCAAATCTGGATGCCCCCCGTACGGGGATTCGAACCGCCGTCCTCCCGAATATGAGGCGAGAACGCTAACCGTTACACCGCCCCGCTCGGTAAAGCTTATTATTATCTGGTAGCACAGCTCAATAAAACACTAATCTATAATCATACAAAAAAATACCTAAATCAACCTTTAAGAACTACTACCAAATTACTCCAGGTGAAGGTTGGGATGCTTCCTTCAAAACCCATGGCGAATTCCTTCCCATTCCTTGTCCCAAATACCATCCTACCTCTAATGAACCATAAGTAAAAAAAAACTACTAAAATTCAGGAAAATAAATTAAACTGGCATGGTCTTAACGAACATGTGTCAGAGCTTCAAGATGCTACACATGCCAATATTTTCCTGGCTGGGGCTACTGTTTAATGTAACAGGACATAAATCATACTTTTTTTTTAAATAAATAAATTAGACTTTGTCAGAGGTTAAAAAAATTCTGTTTGATACACAATTCAAACCAAAGAACTTTGTGTTCCAAGGAATCTAAACCTATTAGTACTGGGCAACCTGACCAATCTCAGTATTATGCTTAAATTCAGTACACATTTATGATATGTAACCCAATAAATATGATTCTTAACTAATACTTTAAAACAAAAATGCACAGCAAACAACATGCCGAAAAGCTTCAAAATTTTTGCTTATTTTTAAAAGGAATAAAAGATGAAAGTAGTTTGATTTAATTTAATTGCAATGGTAGCCATTTTCTACACACCTATTCTAACATTCCTTGCTTTTAATTGTAATTTCCACACACATCTAACTTCTACTCTTTACAAACATTTATAAATAACTCTTTCAGTGTTTTGGTAAATTGATCAGAAGTTCCCTTGATAATTTATTTGATTCCCTGACTCACTGCCCTACAAACGAAAAATTTCTGACTTCATTTTACCTGAAATAAAATGCCAGTTGTCAACTTTTACCTTCCAAGAACGACTCCTAATTCTTTTAACAATATCTTTCCAAGCTTCATCACCAATATACGTCCTCTACATTCCCAGCACTCTCTTCATCCACACCTTCATCCAATAACTCCCAATTTAACTTCTCTGTCATGTCAGTAACAAATTCTGTTATGCAATAACTTCCATAAAGGAATTTAGCTGACATCCTCTGCACCCTGTTCAACTCCTATATTTGATACCCAAAATGTGTTTACCATTCTAAATCACCATATTCCAGCTATATTGCGACCAAAGCTTTGCAATTCAATTCCTTCATGTCTCTAGTGCAACCACCATCACCCTGTCCTATAAATGAAGAATTTAGAATTATTTTCCCACCACTGCTCTATGTGTCATTCCCAGCACAGTTAACTATCAAATGTATAGCCACATTTCATCCTAACCACAACTACTAGAAAGAAAAGAAAACAGTTTAGTTAGGCTGATCTCTGTACCAACAATAGTGTTGGAAGAAAATGTTTAAAACATTACATACCGAGCAGTGGAAAGTTATTGCAGTGGTATCGTGACCTGGAAGTAAACGCTTTTATCTGGGTACTTAATAAGCAGACTCTTCATGGTATGACTGAAATAAGATACCAAGAGAAATGATGAATAACTTAACAAAAACATTGAAACAATATAAAGTTGAAATTTGTAGAAGGCAAAATTAGGTGGGTATAGGAAAGAGGGGAAAATGGATGCGTAGGGAAATTTCCATGTTGACCTCCCCATCTACATATACCGTCTAGGTAATCTACATCTTCATCTACTTATATACTCTGCAATTCACAAAATTGATGCAGCACAGTACTCTCCTATTTTGATCCTATTATACACCATTATGTCATCTCCAAACAACCTAACTTCTGACTGCAAACCAGTAACACAATCACTCATTAGAATAATGACTGGCAAGACATTGGAGAATCGAGATAAACCCCGCCAAAACTCAGACAATTCTATTAACAAGAAGGAGGGGATCATGTCTGCAACTGCAGCCAGACCCTCAGTTGAAATTAAATAACAATCTGATACCATGGTCTTAAACAGCACGATACCTGGGAGTGATGACTCCAGGTTAACATGGACAGCCCATATAGAGGACGTGTGTAAACGCACCAGTGCCAGGTTACAAGCTCTATACTCTTTAATCAACACGGACAGCAAGCTCCCTGCGTCCACAGGCATGTGGATCTACTGCTCCTTGATTAGGTCAATGTTCGAATACGCCTGCCCAGTATGGGGATACACTGCCAACACTCACATACATCGTCTATAGACAATGGAAAATAGGGCCGTAAAGCGAGCCCTGCACGTAGAAAGCAGGTTCTCCACTACTGCAATCCATGAAGCCACAGGACTCCAAACTCTACGAGAAATATTTTGAGAACTTGTTAATTTCTACAAATTAGTGCAGAACTCACCAAATCCCTTAATCAAAGAGCTGGAGAATTATCCCACTGGGCTAGGACCCTATGTCGGATCCCTGACTCTTATAATGCGCTAAAAGACTTGTGAAACCAGGATAGACATGAATAACGCCAAACCAGAAGAAATACCTACAGATATGAAATGGCACATCTGACAAATTAGGAGGAAATGTCTAACTACAAACCCACCAAAAACCTCTGCCAGATACTAATAGGTAGTAAATTGGCGTGGCTGAATAATGACTAGCAATGGTTCTAATACAATAACCTTTTCCATTCCCATTTTCACTTCAACCTTTATAGACATGGCATGGGATTACTGGAGATCACAATCCTAAGGAATTGGCATCACAATACTGCAGTCAAATGCAAGACACAGAAAGAAATACTTCCCAAAGTAGTTTTAGCAGTGCCATGCCGGTCACGATGTATTACTAAATAATTAATGCTTGAAAACAATGGTTTATTACAACCTAATTACTGCTTGAAAATAATGTCTTGCTGTTGACTAGATATGACAATATTATGATGTCATTAGCCAGCAGGGAACAATGTTGTTGTAAAGGATTTGATTTGATTTTGAATCACGATGTCCGGTAGACCCCCAAATCACTTATTCATCCTCTTCAGTTACTTTGTTTAACATTATTTTATGGGTCACTTTGTTAAATGCATTGGAAATATTCTGCGGTACACTATCAAGTTGGCCGCTACTGTCGATTTCATCCAAAGTATCTTCCAAAACAATGGAACAAAAGCCAAAACAACTATTAATAAAAATGGAAAATATTAATGAAAAATATAATTAATGTGGGTAATGTTGTGCCAAAACAACTATCAACTGTCTTGGAGTAACAAACCACAATTCCAGATTGCAACTAACTGCATAAGATTCAAACTGGGAACCTTTTCACATACCTTAACTAAGTCGGGATTACTGGAGTTCGTGATTCCGCCAAGAAATGGCGTTATAATACTGCAGTGGTCAAATTCAAGAATCTGCAATAAGTGACTTCCGAAATACTTTTAACCGTTTTATGCTGGTCCAGGCTGTATTAAAACCTACTTTCTGCTTAAAAATAATGGCCCAGGCTATATATTACAATGGAATTACTGGTTGAAAATTCTACATCTTGCTATTGACTACAGCAGTCTTATTATGTCATTACTGAATGATGTTGAAACGGAATCGGATCTCCAGTAGACTCACTAAGTCATCACACTGTTCACTGCATAGATGAAAAGGCATTACCAAAATGGCATTAGCATTATCCTCCTTAATTACCTTGTGATTATTAATGGTCCAGAAATCGTACCAACCTATCGGACAGATTACCCAACGGCAGAATATTTGTCATGGGGGAGGGGGAACCCTGGTCACAATAATATGAGATTACAAGAGCATTTTCGAAGTAAAACAAAAACAGCAGCCATCTCCAGTGAACTGGCACAACACTTGCCAGAACGGCTACTGAGTTTGATGTATTGCAGAAGGCAAATTCCAAGATATCTCGAATAAAAAAAAAGTAAATGTTTTGTTAGTTAATGATATTTACTTCTTCAGGTAGTATAGTTAATATTTTTGTACTAAATATTAATAATATATGTCAATACTTTAGTTAGTAAATCTAATATTAATAACCAGTAACATTCATTTTATTTCATGAACTGGGTATACTAAAAGGGATGACTGATAAAATTAAACACACTAAGACATAACTGAGAAGGGAGACCACAGATTTTTAGTTCCTCGAGGCCTTTACTAGACTGCATCTGGTAATGTTCTTCTGTGTGATTCCATCATGCAGATTTTCAATTGATGTAACTTGTACATATTATGAACCTTAAATCAGCAATAATTTTTTGATTTTAATTACTTAACATATGTTCTACTGTAAGTCCTTTTTGATTGCCCAATGCGTATACCACCAAAAAAAAAAACAATTAATGCCAATAATTTAGCAAAAAGTTGCTTTGTTACAAAAGCTGACAGTTCTAACAAAAATATTAATTTTCTTCAACTGCGCATTTCAAAGTAAGTAGTAGTTCCTTTTATGTGAGACAAAGCTTTTCCGGGATACTGGATATCACAATTCTGCCAGTAACTGGTCTCATGATACTGCAGTAGTCAAACGCAAGACACTGCTTCAAATACTTTCTGAAGTAATTTTAACAGTGTCATGATGGTCAATGGTGTATTACAACCTAATTATTAGATCAAAATAGAGAGTCCAGGGGTTGTTACAGTTTAATTATTGCTTGGAAATAGTATAATGGTGTCAGGAGCGTGGAAGAATGTTTTAGTAACAGAATAGCATTCTCCTATAGACCCCATTTTGAACACAAATTTATTTAAAAAACGAAAAGGTACAGAGTACATGAACACCTAAATTCCAAGTTCCAAGAAGTATTCCACAGTTATTTTTCACAAATATGTATCATTTACTATCAAAAACTTAAACTATGACATATATAACTGAAATCATAAAAGTCAACACTTACTTGTTAACAATGTGACAGTTTCAACAAATTATCTTGATATTTGCAGAGTTTCTGTGTGAATAGTAGCTTTGATAGGTATTCTTGTCAGTTTTTAAATAATATCCTTCTTGTTATAGTACACACACTACAAACACAAACATATCATCAACTGAAGCCAAAATAAATATGAGATTAGGTTTGATGAAAAGAAACAAGGCATCCTTAGAGAAAAAGAAGAATCACAGATGTCATAAACTGAAAATTTGCTTAATTCTTTCACCTGTCACTTAATTAGAGCATTGGTGTTTAGTCATATATTCTTATAAATATTAATCATGTCAGTGGCCAAACACATTCCTACAGAGTTCAAGAAGATTTTGGACGGCAAGTAGTTGCGCTAATAATTTCACAATCTTTTTTAAGTGCTTCAATGTTAAATAAAAGTAAACCTAACCTTAAATACTACTTCCACGGTGACAAACTGACTGACAATATTCCATTTACACTTGCAACTACACGACAGAAACTGGAGGAAAATATATTAATTTACAGATCGTCTAAAATATTTCACAGCTGTTGACACCATGTTATGTTTGTGTTTTTCTGGAACTGGTAACTACGATTACACTACCCATTGTAGTCCAGAAGGTGTCAGCTGTGGTTCTATAAACAAGTGAATAATTCTGTGATGAAAACTTAAAATTCGGGTTTTGTTTTTAATATGATTTTCTAATTTTAAAGTTAAGAAATTATTCCATTTTCTATTTACAAATTTGGGAATGAATCAATCTATTGCGAAAACATATCCATTTGCGTAATTCATTTGTTGTTATATCACGAATCTTTAGAAGCAAAGAAAAATATTGGCAGCACTGGGTAACAGTATTTTGTTATCCAATCAAGAAAGTGACATTTTGGCATTGCAATAATGATGATTATGCCAAGAAGATTTGAATACTTAATATTGCCACTCTTAATTTTTAAAATTCATTTTGTTATTTATTTTGAAATCATTTCACTTCTAAAGAATTTAACTTACACTCCATCGATAATTTTAGTTTGACGCTTTTATTAAAGATCTAAAGTATCAAGAAGATAATTCAAGACTATTTCTGATGTATGCCGTGACTGTATTGTTGAAATGACGAGATTAACTTAGAAAGCAAAATCAATGGTTACGTCAAACTAGTAAAGAAACAGATGACTGAAATTATTATTAACAATTAGTAAGATTACTATGTAAGACTGGAGGTTTTCTAGGCGTTGTATACAGGTAAAATTCTCTGGAGTAACAAGGTGGGACTGCCAACGATCAATGGTTCCCGCCAGTAGTTAACCGCTTCCGCCAATTGCGTCATCAACAATGACCGGTATGATATAGAGCAACAAACCATAAAACGAGAGATTTTTGACATCATCCATGGGCTTCAGTTAAAGTTTTGTCAGTTGTCCCAATTTGCATGGGACGTCCCGATTTTCAGGGGTCTAGGGAAGCGTCCCGATTTTTTAACCAAGAGACAAAAACGCATCGCTCATTGGGAAAAAAAAAATCGCCTCACACGGCGAGACGAATCGCACGTTAAAACCCAAACACCAGTGCTATTAACGACTTATGGTACAACTGACCTCACTAACCTGTACATTGTACCAGAAACAATATAGAATATCTCATGGTGACAAAAATGATACAGAAAATCACCACGAATGTAATGAATACAAGAAAAAAGAAGTGCCGATTTAACAGCATCACGATCAAATGGGCACCCAAGAAGAAAAATTGAGTCACAAAGACATACAATTAGGTCAAGCGCACCATGTCATTCAGTTCACTCGATTATGAATCAACACTCCATCATACTTTGTATAACGATTCCGAAAATGCTGAGAAATTTTTAATTGCACAAAATGTTTTAGATTAGGCACCTACTCAAAAAGCGATCGAAGCTCTTCAAAATAATACATTTTATTATGTTGCTACAGACGCCTATGACGATGGTACAAAAAAATTTGCATGATGGTAAGATTTTACAGCCCTACTAAAAATTTAAAAACGTGCGTACTTGCTTTTTACGAAGACTGCATCAGCCACACATTATAATTAGTGATACGACTATGCAAACAACGCAGATGTGAGATTTGAATGTCACAATTCAGTTTTTCCAGTTACTGCACGATGATAATGACAAAAATATATCAGTGGGATGACCTGCCCAAATTTTGTATAATGGTGTAAAGTATACTCTGGTTTTGAGTAAATTAGACTTGGAGAATTTCATTCTAAAGCTGCAGAGTCATTTCTCATACTATTCAAAAAGAGTTCAAGCTTTAAAAGTTTTTTACGAGTTGTATGAATCTGATTTTGCTGCAGTCCTGCGACATTTAGGGAAAGGGCGTGTAGCATGGTTATCCGGGAGACTCCGTTGGTTAGTTCGGCCGCCATTAATGGTGTTTCGATTCGTCGCGCATGCGCCTCTATGGTGGCTGTCTTAACTTAAACCGGTAACCTACAGATTATAGGTTTATATTGTCTTCGTTATAGGGGACCTACAGTTTAACGTGGAATCCGAACCACGGGGCAGAGAAGATCAGTATTTAGGCCGTAAAAATTTCAGACTAGACCAAGTTCTTGACTATGGTTGCAACGGTAGTCATCTTTGCGGATTTTCAGTGTTGACATCCGCTGGTAAAGATTTTAATATTTTATCAAAATAATTTTAAAATCCAAATAAATATATATATTTAATGCCAAATTTTATCTTTTTTCATATGTAAAATCTTTTTCCTATAATACTGCCATACTGATTTATTTTTGCCTCATATTTTAAAAACAAAAAAACGTGGGATGATTTCACAAGTGAATTAAATTATTTACAGAACAACGCACATGTCTAAAAACCAATCGTTGTCATATGAACTTTGCGAAATTCGTGGCGCGACTAATTCAAGCACAAGGCAACGCAACCGTACATCGCCGTGCTCGCTTGTTTTTTTTTTTTTTTTTTTTTTTTTTTTTTTTTGACGTTAGTGTAAATAGAGGCGGGAATGGATAATAACTTAAGTTTTGGCAGACGGTAAGAAACAATTAAGTTTATTAAAAACTCGGAGAAACGTAATACGAAATGTATTAGTCAAATAAATAACAGTTATCCGTTTTCGAAATTATAGTCTCCGTCATCTAAAGTGAAATGTATTTATTTATTTTAAAATCCTAACCAAATACTATATATTCATATAACGAAAGATATCATTAAAGATGACTTATTCGTTTTGCCTTATAAGCTTTTCCATAATAAATTCCTATTCCCCCTTTCCTGCACCCACCTACATTTGCCCTCTAAAATTTTAACTTTAAATTCTTTCAACGTTTTTGGTAAATTGTTCATCATTTCCCTTTGTAGCTTATTCCAATACCTGACACCTTACCTAAAAAGGTGAAGTTAAAGTTATATCTCCACAAATATCATGAGGAAGAGCATAACTGCAGAGTAATGTTTGCCTCCTACTCTTCGTTTTTTGGCAACTGAAATATCCCTCCAAGATTTGAAATTGCTTGCATATATTTTTCTCAGTTCTTTTCGAATTGCCGCCGAGTTTCTTGAATCCTTTCAGTGACGAAATCTTTCACTTTCACATACATTTACCCTGCTGAATTCTACTAACTAATCATATTTACGATTTTTTTAATTTTTATTTTTGTAGTCATTTGATTTAACCTTCCACAAACATAGAAAATTCAAGTTCTATAAATCCTTCCAAATTATCTCTTGACCACATTTCTCAAGATTTAGATTTTTATCTGTTAAAGCAGGGTAAAGTTAAATAAAGTCACCTAGAAATTCGAACCAACAACGAACTTGTACTGACGCATCAAGACTGCAGACCGATAATGCACGTGTAAACACAAGGCCCCGTTAGACCTGCGTGCCAGATGTGCGCATTCGGAGCGCGCGCCAGGCCTCTCTGACCACCCAGCATTTACACGTAAAGGATTGATGCGCGCGCCCGGAGCGTACGCTCCAAAACCGCCGGAAAAACCGTGCGTGTAAACGGGCCTATTATATAAGATACCCTTAGTTTTTTAATACATGTGTTAGCTATTAAATAAGATTTAAGATAACTTTTTTATAAGATTTAAATCATCAAGGATATGACTGTTTACTGTATATTCCTAAGCGATATGACACTCGCAATTCAACAACGATATTATTGCCGCAAAATAGCAGTGAGCAGTGATATTAAAAATACTGATAGCAGGGGGAAAAAATTAATGCAAGGCAATTATATGTCACAAAGTTACAATTAGTATGTTCGTTTAAATTTATATATTGCTTTTTATTTATCTACGACAACCAGATACAGAAATTAATGTAAGGAGAAGGGTTTTCAATATTTACGCTATTTTATCTGCATCAGTTGAAAGCACTAGGTTAAACCGTAACCTAAGAATTTTTTGGCACAGGATAAGAAGCAATGAAGTTTATTAAAAACTCAAAGAATACGTAATCGCGAAATGTATCAGTCAAATAAATAACAGTTATTCGTTTTCGAAATTATAGTCACCTTCATATAACGTAAAATGCATTTATTTATGTCAAATCCTAACCAAGTGCTCTGATAATCTAACTAGAGTAACATATTCATATAACGAAAGATATAATTAAAAATGATTCTTTTCCTTACAAGCTTTTCAGAATAAATTCCTACAACCATCATAGATGATACCCTTAGTATTTGATAAACATGTTAGCTATTAAATGAGATTTAAGATAACCTATTTATCAGCTCAATTCATAAATAGCAATTATACAAAGATATTCTTGCAGCCAAATAATCGCGAGCAGAGATATTAGAAATTATTTACACAGTTTAATAAATACGCAACCGCAAGGTCTTTGCTATTGGTAAATTCCAAATCTCATTCCGGCCTAGGCTCAATTTTAATTTGATTAAAACTTTCGCTAATGTTGCTGCTTGATTAAAGTTTATTTATTACGGTTTATTTCCTTTTGCATATTTTACTGAACACTTTCGTTAGTGGCATTTGTTCACGTTTATCCGTTTTTGATATTATACTTTCCGTCATTTAAAGTAAAATAAAGTAAAGTAAATAAGTCGTGATTACTGGAGATCGCGATTCATCCAGGAATTGCCGTGGTAAAACGCAAGACTCCTCTAGAAATACTTTCCGAAATACATTTAACTGTATTATGCCGGTCCAGGCTAACCTAATTCCTGCTTGAAAATAATGGTACAGGCTGTATTGCAACGGAATTACTGCTTGAAAATAATATGTCTCCCAATTGACTACAGCAGTTTTATTACGCCATTATTGATGTTATTTTGGCGGAATCGCGATCTCCAGTAGATCTGATCGTTATTCATTTTTCCTTACATGCTTTTCCTGAATATATTCCTACTACCACTATACGTGATATCAATCATTATTCATATGAGGGTAATAGAAGCTATGATTTTCGAACGCAATATTAGTGGAGGATATGGTTAAGTTGACCAGAATCGCAACTGACATTTTGTTACACTCTGAAATGAGTTTTACAAACCAATTAAACTGCTTTCATAAGCGCCATGTTACTAAAGGTATTAATTAATGCGGGTGGAAGTACTTCCATATTTAACGTGCTGAATTGTGCCGTGACTGTATTGTTGAAATGACGAGATTAACTTAGAAAGCAAAATCAATGGTTACGTCAAACCAGTAAAGATACAGATGACTGGAATGATTATTAACAATTAGTAAGATTACTATGTAAGACTGGAGGTTTTCTAGGTGTTGTATAGAGGTAAAATTCTCTGGAATAACAAGGTGGGACTGCCAACGATCAATGGTTCCCGCCAGTAGTTAACCGCTTCCGCCAATTGCGCCATCAACAATGACCGGTATTATATGGAGCAACAAACCATAAGACGAGAGATTTTTTACATCATCCATGGGCTTCAGTTAAAGTTTTGTCAGTTGTCCCGATTTTCAGGGGTCTAGGGACGCGTCCCGATTTTTTAACCAAGTGACAAAAACGCGTCACTCATTGGGGAAAAAAAAAACAAAAAAAATCGCGTCACACGGCGAGACGAATCGCACGAAAACCCAAACACCAGTGCTATTAACGACTTATGGTACAACAACTGACCTCACTAACCTGTACATTGTAGCAGAAACAATATAGAATATCTCATGGTGACAAAAATGATACAGAAAATCACCACGAATGTAATGAATACAAGAAAAAAGAACTAAGTGCCGATTTAACAGCATCACGATCAAATGGGCACCCAAGAAGAAAAATTGAGTCACAATGACATACAATTAGGTCAAGCGCACCATGTCATTCAATTCACTCGATTATGAATCAACACTCGATCATACTTTGTATAACGATTCCAAAAATGCTGAGAAATTGTTACTTGCACAAAATGTTTTAGGTTAGGCACCTACTCAAAAAGCGATCGAAGCTCTTCAAAATAATACATTTTATTATGTTGCTACAGACGCCTATGACGATGGTACAAAAAAATTTGCACGATGGTAAGATTTTACAGCCCTACTAAAAATTTAAAAACGTGCGTACTTGCTTTTTACGAAGACTGCATCAGCCACACATTAGAATTAGTGATACGACTATGCAAACAACGCAGATGTGAGATTTGAATGTCACAATTCAGTTTTTCCAGTTACTGCACGATGATAATGACAAAAATATATCAGTGGGATGACCTGCCCACATTTGTATAATGGTGTAAAGTATACTCTGGTTTTGAGTAAATTAGACTTGGAGAATTTCATTCTAAAGCTGCAGAGTCATTTCTCATACTATTCAAAAAGAGCTCAAGCTTTAAAAGTTTTTTACGAGTTGTATGAATCTGATTTTGCTGCAGTCCTGCGACATTTAGGGAAAGGGCGTGTAGCATTGTTATCCGAGAGACTCCGTTGGTTAGTTCGGCCGCATTGATGGTGTTTCGATTCGTCGCGCATGCGCCTCTATTGTGTCTGCCTTAACTTAAACCGGTAACCTACAGATTATAGGTTTATATTGTCTCTGTTATAGGGGACCTACAGTTTAACGTGGAATCCGAACCACGGGGCGTCCTAGCGTACTTTCATATAAACAAAGTAACGCTTTGCGGGAGGAGAAGATCAGTATTTAGGCCGTAAAAATTCCAGACTAGACCAAGTTCTTAACTATGGTTGCAACGGTAGTCATCTTTGCGGATTTTCAGTGTTTGACATCCGCTGGTAAAGATTTTAATATTTTATCAAAAATAAAATTAAAATCCAAATAAATGTATATATTTAATGCCAAATTTTATCTTTTTTCATATGTAAAATCTATTTCCTATAATACTGCCATACTGATTTATTTTTTGCCTCATATTTTAAAAACAAAAAACGTGGGATGATTTCACAAGTGAATTAAATTATTTACAGAACAACGCACATGTCTAAAAATCAATCTTTGTCATATGAACTTTGCGGAATTCGTGGCGCGACTAATTCAAGCACAAGGCAACGCAACCGTACATCACCGTACTCGCTTGGGTTTTTTTTTTTTTTTTTTTTTTTTTTTTTTTTTTTTTTTTTACGTTAGTGTAAATAGAGGCGGGAATGGATAATAACCTAAGTTTTGGCAGACAGTAAGAAACAATGAAGTTTATTAAAAACTCGGAGAAACGTAATACGAAATGTATTAGTCAAATAAATAACAGTTATCCGTTTTCGAAATTGTAGTCTCCGTCATCTAAAGTGAAATGCATTTATTTATTTTAAAATCCTAACCAAATACTCTGATAATCAAACCAGAGTAACATATCCTATTCATATAACGAAAGATATCATTAAAGATGACTTATTCGTTTCGCCTTATAAGCTTTTCCATAATAAATTCCTACTGACATTAGGCCCGTTTACACGTACGCGCCAAACTGCCGGTCCGGAACGGCGCTCCGGACTGCCGCGCCGGAGCGTGAGGTTGGACCGTCGCTCCTGGAGCGTGCGACTAAAAATGGTCAACACTCCAGTCGCGCGCGCCAGGACTGCGGGTTGGAGCGTACGCGCCAAAAATGACCGTTATCCCGTGGCGCGTGGACTTTCCGCCGGGCTGGAAAGTTTTGTAGACGGTCCAGCTTGCAACACTCGGTTTTCAGGTCGTTGTTGTTTTTGTTAGTTGTGCTTGTGTTTATAAGTGTATTTAAAATATACTCCAAAAGAAATGACATAAACTGAGCAATATGAGCTGCTTTACATTTTTTTTTTTTTTTTTTTATTTTTTTATTTTTTTTTTTTTTTTTTTTTGCATATGGGCGGAAAGATGGCACGAAACTAAAGATCTATATGGACACATGCCTCTGTAGTGAGAGCAACGGGAAAACAAATGACCCAGATTATTTAAAAAATTATCTACGAAACGACAGTTCCATATATAACTACATTTTAATAATAAGAATATTTCATTAATTTGCAATGGAGCGCACGCTCCTGTGGCAATTTCCCTACACACCCAGCTTCCCCCTTTCCTGCACCCACCTATATTTGCCCTCTAAAAATTTTAACTTTAAATTCTTTCAACGTTTTTGGTAAATTGTTCATCATTTCCCTTTGTATCTTATTCCAATACCTGACACACTTACCTAAAAAGGTGAAGTTAAAGTTAATATCTCCACAAATATCATGAGGAAGAGCATAACTGCAGAGTAATGTTTGCCTCCTACTCTTCGTTTTTTGGCAACTGAAATATCCCTCCAAGATTTGAAATTGCTTGCATATATTTTTCTCAGTTCTTTTCGAATTGCCGCCGAGTTTCTTGAATCCTTTCAGTGTCGAAATCTTTAACTTTCACATACATTTACCCTGCTGAATTCTACTAACTAATCATATTTACGATTTTTTTTAATTTTTATTTTTGTAGTCATTTGATTTAACCTTCCACAAACATAGAAAATTCAAGTTCTATAAATCCTTCCAAATTATCTCTTGACCACATTTCTCAAGATTTAGATTTTTATCTGTTAAAGCAGGGTAAAGTTAAATAAAGTCACCTAGAAATTCGAACCAACAACGAACTTGTACTGACGCATCAAGACTGCAGACCGATAATGCACGTGTAAACACAAGGCCCCGTTAGACCTGCGTGCCAGATGTGCGCATTCGGAGCGCGCGCCAGGCCTCTCTGACCACCCAGCATTTACACGTAAAGGATTGATGCGCGCGCCCGGAGCGTACGCTCCAAAACCGCCGGAAAAACCGTGCGTGTAAACGGGCCTATTATATAAGATACCCTTAGTTTTTTAATACATGTGTTAGCTATTATTAAATAAGATTTAAGATAACTTTTTTATAAGATTTAAATCATCAAGGATATGACTGTTTACTGTATATTCCTAAGCGATATGACACTCGCAATTCAACAACGATATTATTGCCGCAAAATAGCAGTGAGCAGTGATATTAAAAATACTGATAGCAGGGGGAAAAAATTAATGCAAGGCAATTATATGTCACAAAGTTACAATTAGTATGTTCGTTTAAATTTATATATTGCTTTTTATTTATCTACGACAACCAGATACAGAAATTAATGTAAGGAGAAGGGTTTTCAATATTTACGCTATTTTATCTGCATCAGTTGTAAGCACTAGGTTAAACCGTAACCTAAGAATTTTTTTGGCACAGGATAAGAAGCAATGAAGTTTATTAAAAACTCAAAGAATACGTAATCGCGAAATGTATCAGTCAAATAAATAACAGTTATTCGTTTTCGAAAATTATAGTCACCTTCATATAACGTAAAATGCATTTATTTATGTCAAATCCTAACCAAGTGCTCTGATAATCTAACTAGAGTAACATATTCATATAACGAAAGATATAATTAAAAATGATTCTTTTCCTTACAAGCTTTTCCAGAATAAATTCCTACAACCATCATAGATGATACCCTTAGTATTTGATAAACATGTTAGCTATTAAATGAGATTTAAGATAACTATTTATCAGCTCAATTCATAAATAGCAATTATACAAAGATATTCTTGCAGCCAAATAATCGCGAGCAGAGATATTAGAAATTATTTACACAGTTTAATAAATACGCAACCGCAAGGTCTTTGCTATTGGTAAATTCCAAATCTCATTCCGGCCTAGGCTCAATTTTAATTTGATTAAAACTTTCGCTAATGTTGCTGCTTGATTAAAGTTTATTTATTACGGTTTATTTCCTTTTTGCATATTTTACTGAACACTTTCGTTAGTGGCATTTGTTCACGTTTATCCGTTTTTGATATTATACTTTCCGTCATTTAAAGTAAAATAAAGTAAAGTAAATAAGTCGTGATTACTGGAGATCGCGATTCATCCAGGAATTGCCGTGGTAAAACGCAAGACTCCTCTAGAAATACTTTCCGAAATACATTTAACTGTATTATGCCGGTCCAGGCTAACCTAATTCCTGCTTGAAAATAATGGTACAGGCTGTATTGCAACGGAATTACTGCTTGAAAATAATATGTCTCCCAATTGACTACAGCAGTTTTATTACGCCATTATTGAATGTTATTTTGGCGGAATCGCGATCTCCAGTAGATCTGATCGTTATTCATTTTTCCTTACATGCTTTTCCTGAATATATTCCTACTACCACTATACGTGATATCAATCATTATTCATATGAGGGTAATAGAAGCTATGATTTTCGAACGCAATATTAGTGGAGGATATGGTTAAGTTGACCAGAATCGCAACTGACATTTTGTTACAGCATAATTCACTCTGAAATGAGTTTTACAAACCAATTAAACTGCTTTCATAAGCGCCATGTTACTAAAGGTATTAATTAATGCGGGTGGAAGTACTTCCATATTTAACGTGCTGAATTGTGCCTGGACCAGGAATAAAACTGATTTAACATCTATAACAAAAGTTTTTGCGATTCCTAATTTGATTTAATTTCATTGGTTCTTTAATTCCGGCGTCATTAATTCAGTAGAAGTTACTACTGTATGGCTATGTGAACTGCAAATGAAAAATGTAGAACATAAAAAAATTAAGGACATTAGCATTATGTAATATTAATTCCGTATAATTAACCAACCGCAAAAAAAATGAACTGCCAGAATATTGAGTTCAAACCGTCATTTTTGACTGGCTCGAAGCTAGAAATTAAATAACTGAATGTTGTGGACCATTTTTCTTAATCGCAGGTAAAAGATTAAAGATAAATAATAATTTTTTTGTCAGCGAAACTGAATTTATTGTTTGTTTATTTATTTTCGTACCGCGTTTCTCTTTATCTCACACGAAGAAACTGTGATGTTTAAGAAGTAGTGTCCGGCTAGCTGCGTGCTTGAAAAGTGCTAGCGGAATTGAGGACGATCTACATTCAAACCTTCGTTGGGATAGTATTTTTCGTGTGTACATTTTTTTTCCAATCCTGTTTGCTGTTCGCTTTACTACAGAATCGTGTTATAATTCTAAGAATTCATAAATTTTTGGTTGCTAAGCGTCATGCAAACGTTTGAAACATAAATTGCTATCATAGAAGAAAACTTTTATAAAAAGATATCCTTCCTCTTTTAATTTTTAAACACGCCAGACATACATTACATGCACGGCGCTGAATAATTGAATTTATTTTAAAAGTGACGTAACTTGTAAACACTTTACGATAATCTTGCAACAGTTCCGGAATGCTTTGAGTCCCTTTTGTTGGAATTTTTACGTGACGATACAACTGCAGGTTACCTTTCTGACATACATGCGTCCATTTTGGTGGCATTTACTTTTAATGTGCAAGTAACTCTTAGACTTTTTTTAAAAAAATTCGGTGTACAAGTAACGTCCAATTTCCTTTTTGAAGTGTTCTTCGGTTATGTTTCAAATGTTTGTAATTAGGTTATTATCTACAAAGTTGTGAAACCTTAAAAAAAAAAAAAAAAAAAAAAAAAAATCAAATTGATGTTTTGGTGTATTTTTGATGAAAAAATTGAATATCGATGCAACTAAGAGAACTAATACCCATAGAAAACGACAACCGAAAACTAATCAAACATACCCAGAAGCGATGATCAAACCTAAGGACCCTAACCTTAGTGATACTCGCCTTAAACAAAGTCTTACATTTAACTCTACAAATTTACAATGTAAATGATGTTCACAGAAAATGGTAAGTGATTTTCTCGTAATATCGTCTGGGTTTCTAGGAGCAAGTTGCAATGAATTTTGTTCGTATTTCATCTATTATGGGAACACTTACGGGGTTTTTTGGGAGTTTTTATTGTGGTTGCAGATTGGTGTACTACTCAATATTCATAAACACTATTTCTGACCATTTATATACAACTTCAAAGAAACAAAATAGACGTTACTTATCAAGAGAGAGCACCTGCTGGCAAGTGATGTCACGAGTGTCGTTGGCCAGCGCCAGGCAGTAAAGGAGCGTTTTGGCGGGCTTTTAAATACTGTAAATTTTAAATAAAATAAACACTCGTCAAAAAATAAATAGTACTGTAAGGACAAAGGCTGACACCGGGGTAGAGTATCGCCTATGTGCCTTAACTTACTCTCTTGATCACACCTCCCAGTCCGATGAAAACTTGTTGAATACTTTAATTTAATTTGACCATGTTGCCAGGATACAACTAGAACGCTACAGGTCGCCACAATATTTGAAGACCCCAAATATTGAAAAGGTATTACAGCAGCTACAGAAATAAAACAGTTCACTTTTCCAAAATTTCTCAGAGTTTATTTAGAATGAAATTCAAAGTTCAAACAGCATTCTTAAGTTGCTTAGGCAATCGAACAATCGTTCCAAAAATCACAGATTATGGAGAGAAGTAGAAACCGACCAACACCCCGTTGAAAATTAAAGGTTCATGTTAAGTAAACAAATGCCACACCCCCGACAATGTTCCATCATGGCCGAACCCGGTAGTGCCAACCGAAGACCTGAGCTACCAACCTAAGTCGGAGTTGCCAACGCACACGCTTATAACAATCTTATTAGCACGACTTCAAACCCGGAAAAGACGCCGTCACCTTCGCTGACGTCAGAGCCAAAACACAACTTTCTGCTAACACTTCTACGATTTAGATCTGAAATATCTCAGTAACTAAACAGTTATCCAAAACTTTAGGTGTGACAGTGTTTCGACATATTTAATTGTGAAATAATGGATATTTAGTGAATAATTTTAAGCAGCTGGTTTAAAAGTTGTAAGTGTAGGAGTGAACTATTTCTCTACTCTGGGGAATTACTTTTGTTCTCGAAACTTCTACATTTCGTCATTTTCTTAAAGCCACAATTTACATAAATGTTATTATTATTACCGTTTTCTACTAAAATTCCTGAGTTTATTGGTGTAACTTTTATTAAAATTGTGCAGGGAAAGTTTAACTACGACGTAACCAAAGTGTGATTTCAGTTTTAATTTTATAACTTTATTTCTGTTATTTTTATCGCAAATCTAAAATTACCACGAGATTCACTGAATTAAACTACGTATTCTGAAAGTTCTCATCTCTGTATCTACTTTAGATCGGTTGAAATTAATTTCGAAACTATGCACGTGCCTGCGATGAGAAATAAATTTTAAGATCTCTATAAGATCGGTTCTATTACTTGGAATTACTGAATTATTATATGTGATATTAGATTTTTAGGTCTTTCCGGAAATCTACTTTTTATTTCGAATGTTCTCTAGGATTTTGAGATAAAAAATTATTAAAAGTGCAGAGCATCTGACGAAGTATAAAAATTGATTTAAGTTATTTAAACGTTCAGAAACTACGAAATTTTAGTGAATTTATATTTTAATTGCATGATTACTTCCCTACAATTACTTTATTTTGTTCGAAAGTGTGTGAAAACAGTGAAATGCCAAATATTAGAAATTGCTTGTGTACTAAACTGGATTATTTTGGATTATCATATTTAAGGTTAGTAAAAGGTGTTAATATCATTACAGAAAATTAGTATAGTTGGATTATTAAGTATTGAGTTACTTTCTTGCTCCTAAATTGGTTTAAAAATGACAAAATGCTCCCCAGTTAGAAGTTCATAATTACAAAGTTGGATTACTGATGATTATTTAATTTTCAGTTGATTTAAAGTTTATTTATTATCATTCAAAGTTTATATTCGGCGTTTAGCCACTACTGAAAGTCTTTACTGCATTCAAATTGGTTTAGAAACTGTAAAGTTAACCTATATCAAAATCTATTATTCGAAATTGAACTTGTGGGATTTAATCTATTTCCTCCCAAGCTGACGTTTTCTTTTGTATATAGAAGGTTTACTTTAGAGCATTTATTTAATTTTGAATACTTTTATTATCCCTAAAGGGTTTTATTTAGTGTGTTTGGTTACAGTATCTCTATGCTATACAAAGCTTTACTCCCATAACCTGTACATGAAATGAAAACTATCTTTTACTACAGAGTAAACTTTACCCTTGATGCCTAGAGGTGAGAGGCTAGAATTTCCTAAAATTCTAAGATGCTTACATGCCCCCCGAAGATTGAAGTTATTTTCCCAAGAAAACTAACTGAACATCTTGAAAAATAAATAAAAGAAAAATTTAAAATCCCAAAAGAAAATGAACTATACTCCCAAAATCTAACTATCGCTTGTTGGTTCGGTTCTCTCTCCACCATTCATACCCAAAAGCAAAAATATTATTATTTATAACAACTTCAAAACTTTAACTTTCACTCACGCCATTATTACAAAAATTCTCAAAAACTCATTCATTCTTAAAAGGATCAATATTGATGACAAATTATGATCAAATAGCAAAAAAATGTAAAATATGAAATATTAAATGATCACAAAATTATAAACATATGTGTTCTCACAAACTTATAAAAATATCAAACCAATTGTTAGAATACAAAACATAAATAGTATAAATGCACATTACACAAATTACATTGAACTATATTTACACATAAATATCAAATTTGTTTTCAAAAAAAATCCAATAATGTGTATAATTTTATAAACATTGAAATGAAATTTGTGGTATCTTATAAACAATTGTATTATGCAATTCCATGTAGGAAAGTCCTTCGTTTTATAAACGTCTCTGTTTTTACCATTGTATTGATTTTGTTTAGGCCTCAAAACTACCACTTTCCCTTTTCACACTTTAACCCTTCATTACCAAACTCCCTAAATGGGTGAAAACCCAAGTCCTGTAACGGTTGCAGACTTTAAGGCTCGCAAAATTATATAAACCAATAGCCTTATGGCTAGAACTGCCGAGTAACGTCCATCATCCCCGGTTCCTGACGCAGCAGGAGAAGCCTGGGGAACTCGGTCAGCTAGCTGGTCTGTGGAAGATACAAAACAGAAAACCATAGGGAATTAGTGGTGGCCAAATTATTCTTAATCACTAACCTATGCATATACAAGAAAAATATAAAAGTAAAATACAAAAGAATACAAAAAACATAGCAATTACAATAATGTTCCCACAAGTTTTGGGAAATGGGACAAGAAATAATAAACTTCCTTAGCAAAGGAGATAAAATAATTAGACATAGTAAATGAAATGTAAGAAAATTACAAGTTATAAATATACCCATAAGTAAACAATGTTACCAAAAAATAATCCCAAGGAAAAATATAAAGAAAGGGATACAAGAAAAATACAAACACATACATATCATAAGGACGTGAACATGGTCCATGCCAAGTTATTGTATAATTTAATTGAACTAAGTTGATTACCATCATAATAAGGATTATTAATTAAAGTAGTCATTTACAAAATATAGTTCCCAAATGAATCTAAAACATCCTAAGAATGTATAGGGGTAAATCATAAGTTATAAGGAAACGTAGTTTCCAAGCAGCAGTACACTGCTGTGTAAAATGAGTGTATTTATGTCGTGTATGTATGTATGAAACGTTACAAAAGATCTCTTATGTTAAAGTATCACAACACTAGTTGTGTTCACCAGTACACTGGTGCAAAAAAGTCACATATCCTTTATAAATATTATAACAACTTATTCTGCAAAAGAGGTAGGTCCTGGTTATGTGTGCTTATAATGGGGTGTGTGTCCCCTGGACCAAATATCTCAGAATAATGTCACAAGAAAAGTTGTATACTCAAATCAGTTATAGTTTATGAAAGTTAGTTCAAGTGTTATAGTTTATTGATAATAAAGAACATTACTCTCAAAATTCTGTTATCATCATAGTATGTATAGTCATTATTAATAAAGGAATTCTCCATAATAAGAGTATTAGACGAGTGTATAGGGTAATATCTTGTAAGGAAACGTATGTTCCTAGCAGCAGTCCACTGCTGTGTAGAATGAAAGTATAAAAGTAGTATAATCGCAACATAGTTGCGTGGAACCAGTATGGTGGTTGGAAAATCAAAACAGTGTATCGAATCATTATGTCAATAGAGTTAACCTCAGTATCGGTGGTGGTGTAAAACCAAATAATGTATCAATGTATAACGTATCAATGTATGTATGGAAGAAGGGTAGAGTAGAAGAAGAAGTGAAGAAGGAAAGAAATAGATGAGGACATTAGTTGATTTAAAAAAAAATTCCAAACATTACTGCTACTGGTAATCCCCCCAAAAAAAATCACGACCATTGCATGTGCAAAAAAATTCGCAATGTCGGCATATCCGGCGGAAATAGCAAAATCGAAAATCCGCGATGTGCACGAGTGCATTCCATTGAATACGGAAATGAAGAGAAAAGGAGCAACCATATAGGTACTCGTAGGAGGAACAACCTAGCCAAGGTGTAAGTCCTGTTCATTGATTATGGGAATCAAGCAAGACCAGGTGCAACTACTCGGGTGCAGCATCCACCCGTAAGAGGAACAACCTCCCTTGGTGTAGGTCCTTTTCATTGACTATGAAAATAAGAAACAGGTAGAAGGTTAGAAAGATTCAGCGCAGTCTATTTCAAAGGATAAGGATAAATGTCACTGTCTAGTAAGGATACCGCACCCCCCAGCTTGTAAGGCCCGAAGGAGTGGGTTTAGGTAATGCCTGAGCATGGTATTTGATGCCCCCCGAAAATCCACTGAGGCCCCAACCCAATGGGGAGAGCTTAAGCTCAACTGTCCTCTAGGTTGGAAAAACAGAAACTTGCTGGCCAGCCAAGCTTTGTTGAAAGAAGAAGAGGTGGCCGAGAGTAGCCGATAGGAAAGAAAGAAAGATGAGACTGCCCCAAAGATTAGAAGAAGCAAAGGCAGTCACAGCTGGGGACCTCGTGGGCGCCAACCACGCATGCAAGGTGCATGTCCCTGAAGGAGTAACCTTAGGTATTGTCTACATTTGTACCGCCAATCTGGGCGTAAAAAGGTTTAAGTGCTGATACATGATACCTCCCTTTTAACTTATTAGTATCTGGGTGAACTAAAGTATAATTATTGACATTTTGAACATCTGCGATCTTAAAAGGTCCCTCATAAAGAGGAAAAAATTTCTTTGTTTCTTCGTTAATGGCAGAAGATTTAATGTGTTTTTGGACTAATACTAAGTCGCCCATATTGTAAGATGTGTGTGAAATCGTTTTGTCATGACGTATTTTCCGTTCCTCTGCTTTCTTTTGTAGTTGATGTAAGGCTATCTCTAAAGACTTTTCATATGAGCCATTCTGAAGAGATGGGAATGTGATAAGCTCATCTATAACATGTGGTGGCCTTTTGCCAAACATTATTTCAAAAGGAGATAAAGATGTTGATGAATGAGGTAGTGAGTTTAAAACATCTTCAATGTAAGGAATTTGGATCGCCCAACTCTTATGATTCTCATGACAATATGTGCGAAACCATCTCCCTAGCTCGCGCATAACGCGCTCAACAGGGTTAGCCTGGGGATGGTAATAGGCAGTCTTAAGTGTCTGTATCTGTAATGATTGTAAATAATCATTCCACTTAGTGCTAGCAAACTGAGGGCCATTATCTGTAAGTATCGCCTGAGGGTGTCCTACCTGAGGTATAAAATGTTGTGAGATTTTGGAAAAAATTACCTCCGTGTTGGGTCTCTTGATGGGGTATAGTTTAATGAATTTGGAAAAGACATCCATAATAACGCAAATGTATATCACTCCTCCCCTGGATCTAGGGAGTGGCCCAAATAAATCTAGTGATAACAACTGCAATGGTTTAGTAGGTATTATGGGTTGTAGCTCTCCTGCTCTTTGAACGGTATCAATTTTATTTAATTGGCACACTTTGCACGGTAATAAAATTCTTTTAATCCACTTTAACAAATTAGGATAATAAACATACTGTTTTAAAATCTGAAAACATTTTTGTGGTCCACTGTGACCATGGCTTAAATGTTGATATTTAATTAAAGCCTCCAGCAAGTGTTCTGGAATACATAATTTCCAGGAATCTGTGTAAACATTCGTACGCTGAAAAAGTACTCCATTCTTTATACAATAGTAGTATGTAGTTTATCAGTATTTTCTACCTGTAGTAACTTTTCTTTTATCATTTTAAGGGTTGGATCTTTATCCTGCTCGTGTTGCATGGTCTTTAATGCATTCCTAATCTCTTTCTCAAAAGGAACCTGTCGAAGGTAACAAATGTGTGGGCCATCACTACCAAGTTTGGTATCTTGTACAGTATCCAAGCCTTCTGGCAGGCGAGATAGGGCATCAGCTATAATATTTTGTTGGCCAGGTATGTACCTGATCTCATATGAGAATTCCTGCAACAACAAAGTCCATCTAGTCAGTCTGCCAGGTAGTAGTGTGCACTTTATGAAGAAAGGATAAAGCTTTGTGGTCAGTGTATATAATAACTTTTCTCCCTAACAACAAGTATCGAAAGCGTTGGAAAGTCCAAACTGCAGCTAGAGCTTCTTTCTGAGTAATGGAATAATTACGTTCCGCTTTGTTTAAGAGTCTGCTGGCAAACGCAATGGTCTGTTTCTGGGGACCTTCTTCTGTTTCAACTTCTTGAAAAATTTCGACACCAAGGCCATAGTCCGAAGAATCTGTGGCAATGCAAATGGGTAAATCCCAGTTAGGTGAGTGTAAAGTAATATTTTGTAATAAAGCTTCTTTGATTTTGCAAAAGTCTTGTTCGCAATCTTGCGTCCATTTCCATATAGAGTTCTGTTTGCATAAGATTTGAAAATGTTGACTGTTGAGTGCCTGATTTGGGACAAATTTCCTATAATAGCCACATAATCCTAAAAAGCTTTTAAGTTGTGTCCTGTTCTGAGGTCTAGGAAAATTTTTTATTGCTGCCAGCTTATCTGGTGAAGGTTTTATCCCTTGTGGGGTGATGACATGTCCTAAGAATTCAATTTGTGATGTAAGAAAAATACACTTTTTTAATTTCACTGTCATCCCTCCCTTCCTGAGAGCAGTTAGTACTTCTTTTAAAGTATCCCAGTGTTCCTGAATCGACTCACTTGCAATTAAAATGTCATCGACATAGACATGTACTTTTCTTAACAATTCAGGGCCTAGAACCTTGTCTAGGGCACGTATAAAGTTAGCCACGGCGTTATTTAAACCAAATGGTAACACCTTAAAGTGATATGATCTACCCTGATATAGAAAAGCTGTGTACTCCCTCGAATTTGGTGCTATCGGCACTTGCCAGTAAGAGCATGTTAAATCAAGGCTTGTTAAAAACTTTTTCCCATGAAAATTGTGGAGTATTTCATCGATAGGCAATGGATGGTCCCTTTCAGTCTGAAGATGTTTATTTAAAGTCCTAGCATCCAAGACCAGTCTAACTGTCTGATCAGACTTGATGACAACTACAAGTGGATTGTTGTAAGGGCTATGTGACCTTTCTATTATTCCCCATTGGAGCATACGGTTGATTTCTTCTTCTACCATCTGTCGTTTCGCGATGGGAATAGGGTATGGCTTTACAAAGAATGGCTGTGTACAGGAGACCTGAAAATGGCATTGGTAGTTTTGTATTAAACCAGGTTGATCGTTGAAGACATCTGAAAACTCATCAATTAATTTGTTTATGTTACGGCGACCACCGAGGTCTACACCCTTCGTAACTTTTTCAAGAATATCTTCTCCTTCCTTAATACTCAATTTGTCAACCCAAAAGTTTACTACCTTGCTATGAAATGAAGGCTCCGTATCCATATTAACTGCTACATTCTTGTATAAAATCTTCACTGAAGGTGAATGTATTTGTTTCCATCCCTTTACCAACTGAATTGTTAACCGTTTGTTGTCCAATGAAAAGACTAATGTATTCTTGGCGCAGTCTAGAGTAGCTGCAGTGTGGCAAAGCCAATCAATGCCAAAAATACACTGAGGCTGAAGGCCTGGTATCACATAAACTCTTAAATCAAATGGGACATTCATAATAGTGCCTTCGAGTAAAGCTTGAATTTTAATTATTTTGCTTTTCTTACCAGTTGCCGTAATGGCTGTCATTTGGGGTACTTCATAATAAGGTACAGGTTTAATTGCATTTAAAGTATTAAAAAGCTCTTCAGAAATACAGGAAAGTTCAGCTCCAGTATCAAGGAGTACCTCTAAGTTTAACCCTTGAACTGAAATTGGTAATATGGGTACCTGCACGAGATCATCATCATTCAAATTATCTTCCTGAAGCAAATCCTCCCTAGGATTGTTATGGAACATAGTGAAAACTCCAGGTGTGTGATGTGGTCCTGAAAATACTTTCGCCTCTGTTTGGACCAAGACATTGGCAGGATTCAGTTTTTTGGCTGCCCATTGTCTTCTTCGCAGTGAACTATCGCTTCAGTAGTGTCAAATTGTGGGGAATCACTGCGCCTTTGTGTTCTATTATTGTTACCTCTCCCGCGGCCTCTACCTCTAAAGAAACCACGAATGTATGTTTTTCCTCTATTGGAAGTTGGAGAAGTTTTAGGTTGTCCTCCATTTGGAGGTTGCTCACTATGATTATCTGGGGAAGGTTTGTTCTCAAAACGTTTGTTGCCGTCATGTTGAGAAGGCCTATTATCATTATTATTATTATTTTTAAATGTTTGTGAGTTTGGGTTTCTTTCCCTATAGTCATTCTGATTATTCCAATAACGGCGTTGGTTCGCAGGGTGGTAATTGCGAGTTGCCTGCTGCATATCTAGATTATGCAATGTCCTTTCTGCTGCATCAATCGTATTGATACCTAATAATGCAAAAGAGTTTTGTACTTCCATAGGTAATCTACCCAAAATATGCTTGACCAATTCGTCTTCTGGTATAGGTATTGTTAAATGACAGGCTTTGGCTACTTCAGTGAGAAAGAAATCTGTCATTGTGATGTTACTATCTGACCGGTAAAAAGGACCTGTTGAAATGTTTTTCTTAATGGCGAACTGTATGTGAGTGGACCAAAATCTATCCAAAAAGCATTTCTTAAATAGTGCAAAGGTTTCACAAGACTCTTTATGCCTGACGGCCCAAATTCTACTTGTTCCTGTTAAGTGTTGGAATACAATTTCAATTTTCTCTTTATCAGATAACAAATCAAAAATCCTGAAAGCTTCAAAACTTTGCAAAAAATCTACAGGGTGAACAGAACCATTTTCAGTAAAGGGTTTGACCTCAATTTTATTGTTTCCAAGTAATGGTAATTCTGATGTTCTCAGATCAACAGCTGATATCCCCTGCTTAACTAATTGTTCCACTTTGCTTTGGCAACCTTGAATATCAGTTTGTGTCTTTTGGACCTGTAAATCCAAAGCGGAAACTTGTTGCAGTGTATGTTGTTGTTTCTGATCAATGTGCATAACCTGTTCATTTAAAGAAGTCAATTTAACTTTATTATTTACAACCTCCTGCGTAAGTGAAGTAACATCCTCATCAATTCTAGAAACATTTTGTTGTACTTCTGCAATTTGTTGAGTATTTGTCTCAGTAGCAGTATCTAAAACTTGAACCCTATTATGTACTTGAATTACATTGTCACTTACTGCTGAAACAGTGTTGTGAATTGACTTAATGGAGTCAGCTGAAGTGGATACAAAATGTTGTAGGTCAGCTGATATTTTAGCAATTGTGGAATCTTGTGTGTCAATTCTAGGTACAATTTCCTTTTGAAAATTATCCAATTTGTTGCTTAAAATGTTTGAATTTTTATAACATGTGTCCCTAACTGAATAAAGTTGGATATTAAAATCTTCCAGTTGTGTTTCAACCTTATCTGCATGGCTGTTAAATGTCTGTAACATTTCAGTGCGGTGTTCTTGAAACTTGTTTGTGAATTCTGTCCTATTTGCTTCACACTTCTCTTCAGAATTTGCTAAACTCTTTTCAAGACTTGATATTTTGCCCCCCAATTGGTGGTTAATGCGGGTTTCAAGAGAAGTAGTTTGGGCTGTGAAAGTTTGTGTGAGTTTCTGTTCCAAAGATATGTATGAATTGTTGAGGGTGGTTCTGAAATTTGATTCTAGTTGTTTCAAATCTTTATTGTGTTGTTCCAACCTAACATTGAATTCATCCTTGTGTTTATCAAGTTTATCATCAAGACGTTTGAAATCTTGTTTGAAATCTTGTTTTTGTTCAGCAAATTGCTTATTAAGATGTTGGAAGTCTTGTTTTTGTTCATCTATTTTATTAGTTTGCTGATCAATTTTTTGGTTAAGTGCTTGGAGTAGAGACACAATGTCAAGATTAGGAGTTGCGGGTACTGTCTGTACATTACTAATAATTTTTTCAGTTGATGGATGGGTAAGGTTTTGTGTTTCAGGCGTGTTGTTATCCCCATTATTCCAACCCAGAAAATCACTCTCAGAGGTCGTGTGTGAGGTAACACTATGGCAATTGGGATCATAGTTGTTTAGTGAATTAGGCTGTTGCAAAGCTGGTGTGTCCTCTATATCAGATTCATCTGAATGCAATAGAGGAAGATCAGTACCCGAATTAGGTGTCAAATTTGCAATTGGTTCTGCTGAATGTGCCACTTGTAGAGGATGGGGTTGTTGAGTATTTTCTACAAGTTCCTCCTGAACAGGGATAGTATCAGTGGTAGACTGAAGTGAATTGTCAGAAGTATTATCAGTCTCATTAACATTAAGTTGCATTTGATTACTAAAATGTTCAGCAGTCTGTGAAGCAGGCTGTGAACCTGGAACATCAGGTTGTTGTGTCATATTTATTAAGCTCCTAGATCTGGTTTGCATAGAATGAATTCTCATATCACCCCCCTTCCCCCATATAAGATACTAAACTTCTAATAGGTGTTTCATCATTTGATGCCATAGTTACAATAACAATAACGGAATACTACCAAAGAAAACAATATTAAAGGAATTGAATGGAATAACCCCACCAAAAAAAATTATCACAATTCGGTATAGCAGAATATCAGCAAACAGCTGATCTCAAAATTTTAAAGTTCGACGCTTAAATGTAAATAAGAAACACAAATAAAAAAAATAAAAATAGAAATTCCCAAAACACAAGAAAGAAATAAAAATAATGAATACACAAGAATAGTATTAACTCCTAAAGAAAACAAAAACACTGTAAGCATCGAAGTATCCAAATGTAAACACAGCAAAGACAATCACTGAACAGATGGTAAACACAGGTCTAGAAAAGAAAAAAAAATATCTTTGTAATGCAGTATGTTTCAGTAAATCGTCGGCGGAGATGTACAATCTCGGTAGTAGTAAACTCTTTGAGTTGCATACGAGAACAGCTGATCGGAGGTCTACACAAAAACAGCTGATCGAAGTTACATACCAACATAAAGTTCCAAAACACTGTTAATTCACTCGTAGAAGAAAAAAAAAATGAAAAGCCAGGTAAAATTAGGCTGATAGGTAAAATAGATTACCCCAAAGTCTTATCACTCAGTAAAATCGAGCACAAGTTTGCCACCGTAATGGCATAAATAATAGTAAAAATGCGGTTACTGTGATTGTAACCTTCGAACAATATCATAAGATATTTTGGTCAACTATTGATGGAAGTGTGATGTTTCTATACAGCACGAAAAAGAAGGAAGAAACTGCATAGATGATAGGAAAGAATGCTCCCGGCAGGCCTAAACTGTCGCCAAAGTTTAGGATGGAGCGGCCCGATTTGAAATGAAGAATAATTTTACTTAACTTGCGCAGGCTAGCAGTCCGTAGTCGGCGTGATGAGCGGAGCAATGTGGTGTGGCGAATACCGCGTCGTCCGTCCCCTCTGGACCCACTGGTCAACACTTCGGGTGAAGTGAAAGAGGCGTAGTCGGCTGCGAAGTCTGCTCACAGCTACTCGAAGCTGTAGTCGTGTAGCGTCGGTGATGTGGTCTGGTTGGCTGCTCTCGGTCCGCCAAGGTCGATGTAGGTTTTCCCGAAGAAGCTGTTATCCACGGTTAGGGGTTCACTTGTAGCACTTATGGTCGGTAAACTCTCTCCACAGTTTGAAATTGAACAAACACTAGCCTTAAAGTCCCATGTAAGGAACTAAGGCCGACACCGGGGTAGAGTATCGCCTATGTGCCTTAACTTACTCTCTTGATCACACCTCCCAGTCCGATGAAAACTTGTTGAATACTTTAATTTAATTTGACCATGTTGCCAGGATACAACTAGAACGCTACAGGTCGCCACAATATTTGAAGACCCCAAATATTGAAAAGGTATTACAGCAGCTACAGAAATAAAACAGTTCACTTTTCCAAAAATTCTCAGAGTTTATTTAGAATGAAATTCAAAGTTCAAACAGCATTCTTAAGTTGCTTAGGCAATCGAACAATCGTTCCAAAAATCACAGATTATGGAGAGAAGTAGAGACCGACCAAACCCCGATGAAAATTACAAGTTCATGTTAAGTAAACAAATGCCACACCCCCGACAATGTTCCATCATGGCCGAACCCGGTAGTGCCAACCGAAGACCTGAGCTACCAACCTAAGTCGGAGTTGCCAACCTACCAACGCACACGCTTATAACATCTTATTAGCACGACTTCAAACCCGGAAAAGACCCCGTCACCACCGCGTCCTGTGATTTATACCTTCGCTGACGTCAGAGCCAAAACACAACTTTCTGCTAACACTTCTACGATTTAGATCTGAAATATCTCAGTAACTAAACAGTTATCCAAAACTTTAGGTGTGACAGTGTTTCGACATATTTAATTGTGAAATAATGGATATTTAGTGAATAATTTTAAGCAGCTGGTTTAAAAGTTGTAAGTGTAGGAGTGAACTATTTCTCTACTCTGGGGAATTACTTTTGTTCTCGAAACTTCTACATTTCGTCATTTTCTTAAAGCCACAATTTACATAAATGTTATTATTATTACCGTTTTCTACTAAAATTCCTGAGTTTATTGGTGTAACTTTTATTAAAATTGGTGCAGGGAAAGTTTAACTACGACGTAACCAAAGTGTGATTTCAGTTTTAATTTTATAACTTTATTTCTGTTAGTTTTCTCGCAAATATAAAATTACCAAGAGATTCACTGAATTAAACTACGTATTCTGAAAGTTATCTCATCTCTGTACCTACTTTAGATCGGTCGAAATTAATTTCTAAGTTGACCTCATGGTCGTGATGAAAATAAATTTTAAGATCTCTATAAGATCGGTTCTATTACTTGGAATTACTTGAAATTATTATATGTGATATTAGATTTTTAGGTCTTCCCGGAAATCTACTTTTTATTTCGAATGTTCTCTAGGATTTTGAGATAAAAAATTATTAAAAGTGCAGAGTATCTGACGAAGTATAAAAATTGATTTAAGTCATTTAAACGTTCAGAAACTACGAAATTTTAGTGAATTTATATTTTAATTGCATGATTACTTCCTTACAATTACTTTATTTTGTTCGAAAGTGTGTGAAAACAGTGAAATGCCAAATATTAGAAATTGCTTGTGTACTCAACTGGATTATTTTGGATTATCATATTTAAGGTTAGTAAAAGGTGTTAATATCATTACAGAAAATTAGTATAGTTGGTTTATCAAGTATTGAGTTACTTTACTGCTCCTAAATTGGTTTAAAAATGACAAAATGCTCCCCAGTTAGCAGCTCATAATTACAAAGTTGGATTACTGATGATTATTTAATTTTCAGTTGATTTAAAGTTTATTTATTATCATTCAAAGTTTATATTCGGCGTTTAGCCACTACTGAAAGTCTTTACTGCATTCAAATTGGTTTAGAAACTGTAAAGTTAACCTATATCAAAATCTATTATTTGAAACTGAACTTGGGGGATTTAACCTATTTCCTCCCAAACTGATGTTTTCTTTTTGTTATCAAAGGTTTATTTAGAGCATTTATTTAATTTTGAATACTTTTATTATCCCTAAAGGGTTTTATTTAGTGTGTTTTGGTTACAGTATCTCTATGCTATACAAAGCTTTACTCCCATAACCTGTACATGAAATGAAAACTATCTTTTACTACAGAGTAAACTTTCCCTCTAAAGCCTAAAGGTGGGAGGCTAGAATTTACTAAAATTCTAAGATGCTTACATACCATACTTCAGAATACACACAGCAGCAAATCCAATGGATTGAAACTTCAAACACGATGACAAATAAGTTAAAATATAGTTAGCTATATAGATGGAGACATTAATGCTAAAGGCAGAGAAAGGAATCAGTATTCGCTGCTTTCTTATATAGATCACAAAGCCGTAACTACAGCCATTAACTCAAAAAATGAGTGCAGAAGAAAAATGAAAAGTATGGTTTGTAGTCTTAAAAATGCTTCAAAATTATCTTTTAGAAGGTACTTATAGGATACGTATCGATCATTTGAAGAATAGGAGGAAATGCTAAAGAGATGTTGTAACGTCTCACATGGGAAGGTATAAAGAGATATTTGTCAAAGAGGATGTTCATAGTAGGGAAAGATCCATCGTGGTTAAAGGTTGTAGAAAAAGCGGAATAGGATACATTTGCTTCCAAGAATAACAAGGGACAATTGTATCGTAGAACTGAGTGACAGCGATGCATGAGACATTTTAAGATTAACACAACAACTCGATTTCAAAAAGACTCGCAGAAAATCCAAAGATATCTTGGTGATATGTAAAAATAATTGTGATTCCAAGAGTATAGGTACCACGATTAATTTAAAATGGATGTGAGATTAGTGAAAGCTACGCAAGGGAAACATCATAAATCTTCTTCTTCATTCCCTTTTCCCAACATTTGGATTTGGCTATCTTTGTCGAGTTTGGCACGATGAAATTTGGAGCTCTGATTTTACGGACACGTGCCCTTGCAGACTCCTGCTTGGTAGTACTATGTGTAATGGAGGGAGGTGTTGCTAACTGTCTGCGAAACGTGTAACTATGTTGTGTGTGTGATAAGTGGATTTTTTGTT
>JARYHS010008179.1:0-50000 GCA_031002005.1 Vandiemenella viatica
AACTTGGAATGCTCATACGAGAAAAAGAAAAATAATTTAGCCACTATAAAGAACATAACTTAACTTAGTTCATAACCCGAAAGTTGGTTGGATCCACCCGAAGGAGGCATACTAAGCCACAGTGTCAGAGGCAGGACGGTCAGTTCCTTTCCTCTGGGACCTACAGTTTAAAGTGGAATCCGAACCACGGAGCGGCCTGGCGTAGCTCATATGATCAAACACAGCTCTCAAAATTTCTGCGAGAACATACATCACGCCAACTTACAAGTGTGTATGTAAATGCATTTTGTTATGTACTTTAACGATAATGCATACCAATAATAATAGTATTATTTTGAAGCATCCTTGACTGCAAGAAATGACAAGGAGAAGGTTTTTTTTTTTTTTTTTTTTTTTTTTGCTTTATGCCTCATCGATTTATTCTAGTTTTTGAATTTAACTTCGTAAATATTAATTTCATTAGAAGCGAGAAAGGAGTTGGGAGAGAGAAATGGGAAGGAATTCGGTCGATCATGGTCTCTTAAATGAACTATCCCGGTATTCGCCTGGAGTGATTTGGAGAATCCCTGTAAAACGTAAATCTGGATGGCTGGACGGAAGTTTTATATAACAATAGAAGAGAACAAGAGAGAAAGATGTAATGGATGCGGCAAGAGATGAGCTGTAAGGTAAGTTATGTTAAATAGTTTGACTTTAATTCGTCAAAAAGAATTGTTTAAATATTGTTACTGCAGCGGCCAAGAAGAGAGGTATAGTTGCGTAAAAGATGAGTGCAACATAATGTATTTGAGGTTGCAGAATAAATACGTATTCAAGTGAAACTCGAAGTAAAAGAAGGATATTATATAATCGACCAGTTTCAGAATTTCTTCATTTTCATGTGTTACTATAACAATATTATTGTTTCTTTCTAATAATTTCACTAACAATCAAAACATTTGTTGTAAATTTCAGTAAACAATAATGTAATGACACATAGAGGACAGAAAGTATTTTTTTAACACAAAACTGTAAGCGCATATCAAATTTGTTTAGTCATGCAACAGAGTAATTACGAACTAGTTTAGTTGATTCTAGTATGTGGATCTAACTTCGTAAATGTTAATTTCGCTAAGCAAGCAAAAAAAACATGGTTGTAAGCTGAGAGGATGAAAATTCATATGGCGCTTAAAATACACTCCTTCTATTCCACCGTACTGTTAGCTGTGCGTACCACGAAAACATTCCTTCCGGAATCGTCATACTTACGTTACAACTAAATACTTGACTCTGCAGTCAGGCCACTTGCAGGAACGAAAACTGTAGTAAACCTTGAAACAAGCTTACGCAACAAAAGGTTTATATCAACAATCAATGACGTAGCCGTTATCCATATTCAGATCTTTTGGCCCTTTTACTTCATTAGATTTAGCGTAGTGGTTTTGGAAATACTTCCCTTTGCCTCTACAAATCACAGACAATATTCTTAACATAACGAACATCTAAATTTTCGACAAAAAATTACAGGTCTTCCTTTTGCGTCAAAATGTCATACTCCAGGGACGTTTCGATTTTATAATTCTCCACCTCTGGTTGAAATGAGGGTACAGAAATGGATCTTCGAAACGCAGATGGAAACTCGATAGTTTTTTATCAACAGACAACTCCATCAAACCGTTCGGACTAAATTTTCCTTGTTAACTTACGAGCGAAATAATTTTTATTTAAAATTTTCTAAATCTGCTGTATTGTCTAAATTGTAATAGACGAAAAGTATACACAAAATTTATTGGGAGCAGCCAAACAAATACACATGATATTAGAAAATGACCAGATAAAACTGACTATTACGAAAAAAGTTTGTGAAGTAGATTTTGGTAACAACATATATATATATATATATATATATATATATACGGCTCGTCGAGGTTATTAGAGGCGGGTAAGAACTGGTGTCGAGGAACAGGAAGAAATTCTGCCATGGTATTTTGAAGAAACCATCTCGGCATTCATCTGAAGTGATTTGGATAAGCCATGGAATAGCGAAACCTCGATGACTGGACGAGGATTCGAAGCCTCGTCCTCCTGCATGCGAGACCATAGCGTTACCACTCCCCTGTCACGCTCGGTGTTGTCTATGTAACCAGAGTTCCGTTGTAGGAATCGTTCGACGTGTTTGAAGGAAGAAGGCAGCAGCATTCTTGCGACTCCGCTTCGACAACGTGTTTGGCTTGAAGTAGTATCAGAGTTCCTGTGTCTGACGTTAATTGGAAGTCGTTACTTGTGGAGTGGCTTCTCCACAGGGGAACCAGAAGGGCGAGTTAGAAAGCGTTTATTTTTGTGTTCTACTTATCCTCCCGCCCGCTAACGCAATGACATGCTTTGTAACGAACGAATGAAGTTACCTTATTAAAAGAGGGAATTCCCCACACCGTCGATGTAACAGTGCCATTCAGCTGCAAGTCTCTCTCTCTCTCTCTCTCTCTCTCTCTCTCCATGGAGTGGTATAAACTAAAAGCAATTGAGAATAAATGCGGCATTCATCAGAGAGAACGGCAGCCGGATCTGAATAAAAACAAACCCAAAGGACAAATGTCACAGATCGCAGAGCGCTCTTGGCTGAATATTTTTCCAATGCGACGAAAAACAAAGACTGAAAGTGAACTCTGAACGGTTAAATACGATTGTTCCGATAGTCACGAATATATTCGAAGAAACGGCTGTCGGCTCATGGATCACAGTATGCAACATATTTTTGTAACGATACCACTAGAGTTATTTTCGTAAGCACCATTTGTCTTAGAAAAACTCAATATTATGATTCCACATAGCGTCATTGAATTTTACCAAATAATTGCTGTAGGGATATTGCCGTTGTACTTTTTTTCTTCATAATAACTTCTATCTTAATTAATTTGAAGAGCTAATCTAATACAAAAAAGTAGATTTTTAAAACTATTTGGATTAGATACTGCCTTTGCCATCGTGAAACTTGATTCAATCATCCCCTTTACAAACTTCAGAAAGAGGTTCGTTAAAAGAAAATCTGGAAGCTTTAAGATACGTTATTTCACCTGTGATCCTTTGTGTTTAAAATTCGCATATCTGACCTAGGTGTCATGTCACAAAAAATCTCATTTCATAGATACGCCGCAAGCATCGTTCATTTAGACCTTTAGTTATTTTTTAATGATAGGGTTTATTCTCTTAATTTAATGCTTCACTGGAAAGGCTATAAAGCGTTTTGCTTTCCATAACACCAAACACAGTATTCGAGTCCACTTATTATTCCTTCCAAGTAAGGCATTACAATGCATCGTGCTTCAAAATAGATATTTTCTGTTCGTTTTCGGCGAACACTACAAAAGTTTTTGTTATTGTTCCGAAGATTACAAGCTTAGAGAATGTAACAATTATTAATTAAGACGTAAATTAAAAACATATATCAAAAATATAAATTATATCGTGTTCGCATGTAAACCTTACAAATGTTTGCTTCCGCTCCTTGGTCGCCTAGTATAAATATTAGAATTCCGTGGTACATTCAGTCAGTAAGAGATCCTTAGAAATATTGCCAGCCAGCAGAAAATGTTCTGGAGATAATATCTCACTTTTGTGAAGTGCATAAACAAGGTAGAGCTATTGTAAGTTTATCACTAACCTCCCCCCCCCCCCCCCAACCACTTTTTAAATTAATTTACTATTTTTATTATTATCAATATTGAATTTATTAACTGTACGTATTATTAACTGTAACTGTATTGAATAACTTTATTAATATTTGCAACTTGATTCGTAGTATTATGGAGTTTCCACAGTCCGTAGTTTGATTAGTAACCAGAATAGAATGTTGTGTAACAATCTTTGACGCTGGCCGCATAGCTGGTGATTGTTGGTCTGGCGCCGGCGTTATAGCAATGCAGTGCCCGAAGCAGTCGGTGTGTCATGTCGCTTGGAGAAGGTTGTAGACCGCGAACATAACCTCTTCGTACACAAGCTAAAATACGAGTAGCTTGTGAAATGTATGGGAAACTTGCGTGAATGTAGCACAAGTGTCTTAGAAGTTGTTGGTGAACGTTATTAATTAAATTCAATAATATTTCTACAAAAACAGTGATTTTTCCATTTCCAGATTATGTCAAATACCTCTAAATTCATTTATCCCAACTAACGGCTTCCTGGTGTTGAAAGAGGGGAATCTGGGCCGATCTATAAAAAACACACCGTCATCCAATGTCAAGATAGTTTACATATACCACTTCAGGATAAACTCACTATTTCTTTTTACTTGAAATTTATTGGAAAGTATCCCCCGTAAACATAATCAACTACGTAAACTTCGTTATAGTAACTTAATTACTAAATAATCTCTCAAAAATGTAAAATTTACCGTAAAAATAAAAATAATAATAATAATTCTTATTGCCACACGCCTCGTCAACGGCTAAGGTCATTAGAGGCGGGATGGGACCGGAGACAAGGAACGGGAAGGAATTCGGCCATGGCCTTTTTGAAGGAAGCATCCCGGCATTTGCCTGTAGTGATTTGGGGAAACCATGGAAAACCCAAATCTGGATGCCCTGACGGGGATTCAAACCCGCATCCTCCCGAATGCGAGGCCACAAAAATTTTTCTTCTTCTTCATCTTCTTTCGTTTCGGCCTTGGCGGACCACGAGATACCGACACCAGTGAAAAGGAACCCGGTGTTTACTTATGAGGATGTGAGGACAAGTGCCCTACCGGTGATAGAATCCGATTTATCAGATTCTTAACATTTGTTCTTTGGAGGAATATTGTGTTGCCATTTATCTGTAAAACGTTTAGCTATGCTCTGTGTGATAAGTGTATTTTGTTTGTGAAAGTGTGTAGTTTATGAGGCGGAAACTGGGGACCATCCCAGCGTTTGCCTTGATGATTGCGGTAAACCACCTAAAAGTCGCAATCAGGACGTGATCTCGGTGTCATTGTTCCTCCTCGATCCAGTATGCTGGTGCCAAAACGCGCGCAGCCATACTGACGGGTTATACTTGTATATATATTTCTTACGTCTTTATGCCTCGTCTACGTTAGGATCATTAGAGGCGGGAGTGGAAAGAATTCGTCCAAGACCTATCGAAGGAACTATCACGGCATTAACATGGAATCATTTCAGGAAATCGTGAAAAACAGGAATCTTGATGACCGGACCGGGATTTGAACTCACAAAAACACTGTTAATAAATTTTAATATTGCGATATGTTCTAATACTTAATTTCTTAAAGTTATCTCAAATTAACTGTGAAATGTTAGATAAAGGTCAAACCATGGCTTCTACTCTGAAAGTTATTATCAGGGCATCTGTATAAGCGAACCCTACTATCCGTGCTTCTAAGACATAGAGTTCTATAACAAAACGAAGCTAAGAGATAAATTGTTGTGACAGTCAGGCGTAGATCAACATTGGAACCGAGTGTCAACAGATACAGCATATAGATTCACGCTATCTTCAAGCTGCAGCGTCAAACTACAGACTTTCCAGCATGAAGTGTATATGGCGGATCACGGCTGTAATGTATGAATGGAGATTTTTCCGAGGTAAGATTGCAATGAATTATGAATGTGAAGCTTTCATGTTCTATTTGTTGCAGTTGTCACCATTACAATTTCACATTAATTTCCTGTACATTAATCGAATTTTTTAACTGCGATTTCGCGCTTATGATGACTTGAACTATGCTACACTTTTCGGGCTGAATATTAATTTAAGATAATAAGTATTTTCTGCGACCTTATCAGATCCTTCATCCTTTCTTTCCCCACACTTCCTAGAACGGTACCTTTTCTCATTAACGGAGTAATAAATCAATTGATTCTATCCTGGAGACCATTACGACCTCTATCTTAATTAAAAATAAACCACACTGGTTGGCTAATTTGATCTTTTCAGAGATGCTGAATACGCATGATAAGAATCAGAGATAACAAAGTGTTAAGCTCTAAGCGAGTCTGTCGTTCGGTCGGCATTGAAGGCTTCAATTCAACGAAGCGGTCGACGTTATTGGTTGCCGAGATCCTTTAAGTGGCTAAGTGCTTAAGTGGTTCCGCCATTGATGTCTGTGGACGGTTTATTAAGGCCCTTCCGACCACCGTAAGTCAACCAATTTAAATATAATTTCATTACTCTAACACGCGACCCAAATGAACTTTCCCATAGCGACGCAAGGTCGCTGAGACGAGGTCAGAAATTGAAAATTACTGCAAAGGAAACTAACGCAAGAGGTAACTCATGCTGCCAACTGTTCACACAAGGTAAGTTAAGGAATGAACTGCCTCATATATACCGCAAAACAAGATAACAAAAGCGATGGAGGCTGATGTGAGTCAAACAATGATACTGAATTTTTAATAGCTTCAATAGAGCGCACACAGGTATCGCTAATTATATACTTACCAGCTCCTTACCCCGTCAAAAATGACGCGTTGAACGGAATGAGCTGACAAGTCATTTCACAGCAATTGCTTAACTAACTAGAATTGTTATAAAATAACTCTCAATGTTGTACATATTTTGGTAGTAGTTTATATCGCCATACAGTTGTGTCTGAAATAATAACAGCAGCATAGTGTGGTCAGTGAAAGGAAAGCTTCATGGGTTCTCACGTCTTTCTTTTTCATAACCCATTTTCAGATCCACATAACAAAGGTTGAACGATTGATACAGTTCGAACTACTTACATGCGTCTGAAATAATAACATCATTAATATGGCGCCAGTGAAAATAAAGCAAATAAAAAATAAATTAACTACTTACGTTATGCTGCAAATATTAGTTTAAGCCTGATTCAGGCCGCGTAGATTGCGATAAATGTGTGGCTACTTTAATCTTCATGAGGTCATGATTTCAGTAACATGGCGCTCATGAAAGCAATTTAAGTTATTTTTTTTAAAAAAATCTCAGATGTCCTCTTTTGTAATGGCAAACACCAGTTATAATTTCAATTTCATCAAACCCTCCACTAACATTGTTGCTCAAAAAAGAAAGCTGATATCTTATATGTTTATGGACACAGAATACAACAAAAACGTCTACATCTAACGAATATGAATAAACAAAAATCAATTAGTAATTAATACAATGTTGAGCAGGCCAGTAAGTAATAATTAATACATAATTTAAACGAAATACATACTTTTCTTTCAGTGTTCTGGCAATTCATTTGTTACCAGTTGCTTAACTAAATACTGATATTGTTAAATAACGCTTATAACCTCGATTTCGTAGTAGCACCTCTGGCCGTTGTTATTCTGGCGTTGCGTGACGTCAATGTTACGGACATCATGTCCAAAGTAACATTTTATTAGTATCGATTTCGCCTGGATTAATGAGTTCTGCTTCAACGTGCCCGAACACCAACTATGAAACGTTTCTAGGTTTTCCACAATTTCAATTCATCTTTAGTTTCGTGTCCTCTCTACAAACTTACACCCACAAAAATAAGTTTTATTGCCAAAACCTGACACGACAGTAAAATTACAGCCATAGGAGTTACATTTATCGGCGAGGTTCATAATACGTTTATAACTGCAATCGTTATACAGCAATTGAGACAACTGTTTGCTATTTAAACTAAGGTGTTTTGTTAATAGGGAATAAAGTTGGAAGAAAACCCCAATAAAAGTTCTGAGGGAAATATTCTTTCAAAAATTTATCCTGTCTTTAACACAATTATCTTGTTTTCAATCAAATTCCAACATTAATGTTACCTGTAATACATTTATTTCGGAAATGCATTGCAGTACTTACGATAAATCACACAAAATTTGGTTTATAAATAACGTGGTAATGCTATACTACTAATAGCTGCATCTCAATGTTGAAATTTTAAATTAAACTGGTGCTTACACGATATTGTTCAGAGTTTATTTCAGAGAGATCTACAGTACCTCAAGACTTCAAAACGTTTGTTCTTAGTGTTTCTGTTACAGAGAAAGAAATTGAGTACGAAATGGTTAACCATCCAGTATTTAAAACAACGCAATTACAGTCGTTTATCATAATCCAAACGATCATGAACTACATTCTTTGTTACCTAGAAGTTTAATTAATTAGCTTATTGTACCGAACATTATAACGATATGACGCTGGTCATAAAAATCCTTTTTCATTAAATTTCCAGTATGATAAATTTTTAACAATGAACTGAGCTTTACACTTGCAAATACGTCGTAGATGTTTCTAATCATATTTAACAACTATCAGAAAAACAAAAAAAATTAGTATCAAATTTAACTTCAGAAAAAAAAATTAAAATCTTCCTTTCGCTTTGATTAGTAATATCTACATTTAGTCTGCTCTCCGGTGTAGAGCATGACTTGCACAGTTAGAACAAATCTCTGAACTCCATTTGTCTGTCAATACTACTAAATCAGAACCCCGACGACTGCTGTCAAAGGTTCAATATTCTAGCGACAATACACTGGAGGAGGTCGTATGGCACTATTTGTCTCCCAAAAAGATACCGGAGATTAAAATATAAAGTAAATTTTCTGGTAGAACACCTGGCTGTTACAAAAAAAAAAACCTTTTTTTCTTCGTACAGTTTATTACCAAAAAAATGGTTTCGCTCTATACAGCGGCCTGTTGGCTCTTCATAACTCACAGCGGCATTTAAAAATTTATTACTAGAATAATAAATGCATGTATCAGTGTGTACACGCACAAGAAATGAAACATCTTTGTATTTTTCTGTGAATTTTTCCTGTGTTTTTGCTGTGTATTTTCTCATGTTTCTTTCACGCTCGAGTGAGCGAACAATGATACTATATCGCGTTTGTATACTAAATAAGAACTTCGTGCAAGTTATTCTCGTAAACAAACGAAAATTATCAAAAATTTGAAACACACTTCGTTATTTACAGAGTATTGCTACAAGCCTGTAATGAATTAAAAAGTACAATGTTATTAGGCACCAAGTGTTCCCACGGTATGTTTGAATGTTGACGGTGCGACGTGCCTAACCGAACAGATACGTTACGGAAGAAAAGCGTCCAGATTTACACGCACCATGGGGGACTGAAAACTTGGACATTAAGGGGATTTATAACCACCATAAATAACTAAGGCCCGCTTTCTATTTTCGCACGTTTAGGAAAAGACCCTCCGAAAACTGGTGCCGACGAGCGATAATATACAGTATGATCCAGAAATTACTTTCCCCAAAAGCAGACGTCACAAGTCTTAGTTTGTATTTTGTATTTAGCTCTTTTATATCGGAGAAAACCTTGGACAAAATTACTTGGTTACCGTTTTCACAATCAATTTTCGTTAATAACTAGTTTATAAGCCCAACAAAAATGCTAGGTTGAACGTAGATTTCTGTCTCATAACTTAAATAATTTTTAAAAGCTTAAATAACACACTCCCTCTGTTGTAAACACGAAACCTAATATTTTTGCATGAAAGTGAAAGCTTTTATGGCACGCACATTAAGTCAGTCACTGCATCGTATAATAAACTTGATTGCATACTTATTTTCTTACTATAACAGTGATCAGAGAACATAATGAAACCATCTACATCGAACGAATAAAAATGAACGGTATCTCACGCTCATTAATGTATTCTCTGTAACGCGATATATAAATGTGAACAAAAAGCAACTAAAAACACTGGGGCATGTCCCGCTGCGTAATAATGGCGACTACTCTGGATGTAAATATTCTGTCTGACGTCGTCAGGTGTTTTCCAGCGAGTATTAAACCACTTAAGCTTTAATATTTAAAGGAACATGTGCAGAACGTTAAGTGCGCATGCGCATGACCTTGCGTGTGACGCTTTCGAATTTCTCCATACCGCGTCCAAAGAAGTTTCAGTTCAAAAATAGTGTTGTGTTACATGATTGCGATATAAACTTCTATTAGCGGATGCATTAAGCCTTGATGTGCCAGTGATATGAATATGTTTGCAGTTTCTCTGGATGAGTTCGAGGCTGGAGCCGCTGTTTAGTGCGTGGCGTGTCCCCGTGACCTCTGGCGCCGCCCAGCCCGGCTCACACCTGTTGTGTGCGGTTCATCGCGTGACTACGTACGCTCTCCGCCAGCCAGGCGGACCGCGTCGACCGAGCAGAAAGGTCGATAGATACACAACAACACAATTTCATTTGCGTACACAGCTGTCAGTAAGGAATGCCGTAGACGCTTCATGGTAAATTTCTTTTCAAATGAACTAATTCGGGTCCTACAACAATATAGTAAATAAAACAAAGTTTCAAAGATTTTTTCGCATCTGTTGATACGTTTTTTTGTTTTAAGTTTTTTAATGTCTCATTAAACTCTGAAGTAGTTTGATGCAATTCACCATTTCTTTCTGTCCTAAGCTAATCTCTTTGCCTAAAAAATATCCTCTAAAACACACGCCCTCGATTATCTGCATTGTCTTATCATTATCTTCGTATACAGATTTCCACTTCGATTGTTTCCTTCATTAACAGACAAACTATTGGAACATGCCTTAAAATGTGGCCCGTCACTGTGAATCCTGTTCAATTAGTACTTTCTCACAACATTATTATCTCCGAAAATAGTCTATACCCAACTCATAACTAATCTACTGAATATCATCTACTTTTAAAATTACTGTATCGAAAATGTCAGAACGAAAGAAAAGAAGACGCATTTTAAGTACAGTGAAACGATAAAGTTTAATAATGCCAAAAATGCGAGCGGAAGAAGGAATTTAATAAAGAATCTTTTATTAAAAATGCGTGATATTGACAAAGATTAGAAGTAGATACCTAAACTTAGGCTGAAGCAGAAAGATGAAGTTGTTATCCCGGGGTGGGAATGATGAATCGAACATATGATAAAATGGCGACAAAAAAGAATTCTGAACAGAGTTTTACGAAAACAGTCCCACCAACAGTGTTGAACGATGGATATTACCTTACTTAGTTTGTATCGCGTATGTAAGTGATAACATGATCGCAACGTATGCCGTAGAAAAAACACACAGTGACCCAATGCCATTGTGATGAAAATAGAGCAATCCTGGTATCGACATTTACAAATGTGTCGGCGAGAATCGAATAATTCAGTTTTAGGTTATTTTAATGATTATCAACTTAATTAAGTGATCTCATGTAATTTCTAAACTTTGGAATTATTAGTATGGTCTTCAATTTTCGTAAAACACAAAAACAGACTTTTCAAAAACAGAATGACACAGACACGTTCTTGAACACAGAGCTTATGTGTGGTTTTAGCGCGCACAAGTATAATGAAACTCACTTTACTCCCCTATCATTGATCATCATTAATGAACTGAGCCGTAAAAGGTTGGTAAGTCATAAAAAAAGGGCGTGATTCTGCGTCTGTCTCTACGCAAAAGTTTGTAACAATTTACAACCCAGAACTTTGTTGATAAAACATTATTTTAAATCAGAGAGTTAATTTGATAAAACTAATAAAAAATCTTTGCAGTAATATGTTTCTAGCAAAAGAAATTAACTGTGAATTCTCATTAGTATCGTATGCATACAGTCAAGATTTACTACCATGCTTAGTGACATTGCGAATACGATAACCTTGATCATTTTCACTGCAACGCTAATTTTTGCAACCAAACTTACAGACAAAAATACTTACAAAAGTAATAACTGCATAAGTAAATTGAATTAAAAAAGAGCAACACCGTTTTACCGAAAAACGTAAAATAATTTTACTCTCTATTTAATTGCATCTTGTTTTTTTATCCACTACATAAACGATAAAACTCTAATAATCCTTTCCTTCTGGGAAACAAATCTGAAAAAGAAAATCATTCATGGAAGTGGGCAATATAATGTTCAAATAATGGTAGAGAATTACCTTCACCTCTGAAATGCACTTTCACGGTCACAGAACGCAGCGAACACCAGTAAAAATAAAGAACAATAATGCTTATTCCATTCACTTAGGTTATAAATTGACCTTATACACCCTAACGCTTAACGCATTCCCCTGTCTACCCTCCAGATTTGAAAACTAAAGGTCACCGACTAGATAGCAACAGACGTTTTGCAGAATGTCAAAGTCTGCACCTTTTGAATAGATAATCTAGAATAGAAAAAACCTTTATATAATAGAGATAGCTTCTTCCAGCAGCGATGAATGTAATATGTGTAGCTTGCAAAAAGGAAAGTAATAAATGGGTTATATTTTCCCGTTTGTGCACATGGGTAAGTCAGGAAGAAATATTAGTCTTAACTGAGAAAGTGTGTGGAGGATCAGAACAGACAAAAAGTAACTAAGCGCACTGAAGAAACAAAAAAATAAAAACCCTCTATGTTTTCATTCATCAAGCTAGCAGGAATAAAAACAACTCTCTTCCTACTTCGGTCCCAGACAGTTCCATTTAACGCCAACCCTAAATATCTCGACGTCAAAATTGATAAATTACTAAGGTACCGCAAGAACATGCAAAATATATCTGGAAATATCGATCCCAGAATAAGTCTAACAAGGAAAATAGCTGGCACCTCTTGGTGAGCGCAAAGCAATGTACATAATGAAGCGTCCATTGTCCTTATTTAGTCTGCTACCGAATATTGCACCCCAGTGCACATACTGAAAAGGTGGGCATCGTTCTAAACGCTGCTATGAGGATTGTGGGTGATGTAGTGTAATACATACCCACACCTTGGCTTCCAGCATCTGCCCGCCGGAGATCAGACACCAAGCAGCTTTAGTCCATAAGAGGCGAAGGTAAAAGATCGATCTGACATTCATTTACAGATTGATTTGCAGAACTTTCCACCAGCGCGCTACAAATCAGAAAACAACCTGCTGTTCTGGACACCCGGCTGATCCCCCACTTTAACATTGCTATGGATTGGAAGCAACAGTGGCAGCAGAACTTGCCACGGAAAGGACGTCTGGTCAACGAACCCAAGCAGATGTTACCGGTTACTGAACTACCACGGAAGCCAACTAAACCGCTTCAGGAAAGGTTATGGTCTGTACCGTGCAACGCTGCACCGCTACGGCTTAAAGGACGACCCCAACGGTTACTGGTGTGGAGCAGACGGTTCAGCACATCACAGAACATTCTCCCACCAGATGTTCACTGTTTTCCACGCTGTAATGGGAGGAACGATCGAACATATAATCCCCCTCGACATCACTCTATAGTTGTTTTCACTGTATTCATAGCAATAATAATTGTTGTATTATTCTAATAATGCGTACTAGAATAAATGAATAACGGTGACTTGACCCTCCGGTGTGGCTGCGTTCCTTAATGCGTCACCACACTGGATCAGGGAGGTATAATTGGTTCAGGGGCGAGTCCTGTTTGGAGCGTACCAGTGTCCCTGATTACGACTATCAGGCGGTTTCCCTCAGTTATCAAGGAGAATGCTGGGACGATCCCCAATCTCCGGCTCATAAACTACACATTTCACAAACAAACATACAGAACATTGTTACACGTTTCGCAGACAGATGGCGACACAATAGTCCTCCAATAATGTAAATGTTTCGAATCCGACAAATCCGGTTCCGACACTCTCATAATTAGATACCGGCCACCTGTGCATCCGGTCCACCACGGGAGGAAAAACTGTTAATTATCGGAAATTCGAAAAAGGCGGATGATCAAAGTGGCAATAGTTCTGGGGAAAAACTTTTCAATTGCTTGAACAGAGAGAACAACTGCCTACTGCCACGTTTTTCAATACTAAGAATCACATTTTGTTATTCTTAGAAAAACATTCGATTCTATTGGGTTTAACTTGATTTTCTGGCAGAAATAGGCCTGTGTATAACACTACGTCATAACACAGCTCTTTCCAGGAATGAATACAGCGATAAACATGAGCGTATTTATAACGATAATAGGGAACAGCACCGATTGAGCGACTGATTGCGTCCAGGAAGAAACATTTCAATCCTCAATGAAGTGCAGGATCTTTCTTTTAATCTGAAAGTCCAGAAATGTTACCCAAGCCCATTCAGTCTACTATTCAATGAGTACCGAGACAGAAACTCTTTGAGGAGGTAAGCAAAGACTGACTACGTCACATCCTTCTAATGACGAAGGTAGGAAGGGGAATACGTAGCTCCATCTCCACGAATCCATAGCACTTGGTCTATTAGAGCTCGATCGTGATCTCCTCCTAGGATCTAAGTGTGATTTGAACTACGATGGCAGCCGTAATACTTGATCTGACAATAATTTAATAGCTTCAAATGAATTAAGTGATGGTCATCAGGATAATGATCACCTGCGTGTTTCATTTATCCAAAAAATAGTAGAGGACGCTGTAGAACAACACTCCTGCGTAATGTTTAACGTTTATGAAGTGTGCATTTCTTGCAAAGCATAAGTGTTGTGGTGATCAGAGTCCACTGGTAAGTAAGTAAGTGATAACGTAAAGCTTGAGAAGAAGATACTGTGAAACGGTAAGCACCGTTACTATAGTAAGATAATGTAATGTTACAGAAAAATAACAGCACTAACTAAATGTGTAACAACAAATTAGATTGCATACCAATACAGCCGAAGAAAGGGAGCGTCCTGTACTTTTTTTGTCTTACCAGACCGTCTTTAAAATTATTGCGTGTATAATAAACGCGACAGTTATTTACTTTATACACTTTTCTATAATTATAAAGACTGTGAAGGAAAAGTTGACACTAGCCACTACTAGAAATGTTCAGTTATTAGGAAAATCCCTTTCTAAAATAGAATGTGGGATTCTTTTCTTCTTGAGGTTTTACTGCAATCTTTCTCCTCATGTTATTCATCATTGTTTATTAATTCGTCAAATAGAACAAACTAAACTCACCGCGTAACAGCAGCAATTTTTGTTTTATTTTATTGCTGTTCTGTGACCTTTCTTTTCAAGTTACCAGGGAATGATAATTTTTCCTGCTTAAAAGATTTCCACAGTTCATTGACGCCGTTTTGGATACTGAAAATTCGCTGGAAAAACATTTCCTATAAGCCTCGTAATGTTTATTGAACAGCGCCATTTCACACCGCACTTTGAACTTGAAATAACACTTCAGCGAGCTCTAAAAAACATGCACTGAAATTCACTTTATAAAACAAAATTAGAATTAGTTAAAATGCGCTGGCCCCGTGTGACCCGAACTCTATGACTTCAAGTCACATGTATTAGCGGCATTTTCCGTATATAGTGTATCTAAAATATAGAGATAATTAAATGATGGAAATAAGTATTCGCATGCTGTTGTTCATTCTGTTCCCTACTTTAAATGTGACAAATAAAGTGAATGAAAAGTTACGTATCTTAGACCCTCCCTTCGGTAGAGAAACTGTCTACCCCCTCCTTCCCCCCCCCCCTTAGACCGAGCATGTAGTTTATGGACGTAATTCGTTCAACACATATTTTCACTGAAAGAAATGTTTTGTTACTTGGGAATAACAGAAGCAGTTATTGATACCTCAGGGCTGCAGTCAAGGTGGACAAGGACGTGTTGTACCTAGTTAAGAGACTGTTTAGGAGAAACTCGAGCATTCGAGGCCAGTTGAGGGAGTTGGGCCTCCTGTTATTACGCAGCTGTAGTGTTCTGGCGCCAGACAAGTTAGTAACTAGACGGCGATCATCGATTAGAGAGGCGTAGGTCAGTGCGCAGTTACTGAGCAACACGGTGGATATCACAACGATAACATCTCTTCGGCGAAAACTGAGAAAGAACAATAAAATTAACAAATTTTTCTTATATGACTTTTTGAATTGGTAACCTTTTTGTTTCTGTTTCCTTCAGTCATAATTGCTCAAATAATAAATCATCCATTAATTTAGTGTGTAATTTAAAGTCTTTATATCGTCTGCATCCTTTTTTCCAATTCTTTCCTCGATTCGTGAATTCGATAATTTCATCAGACACAGGTATTTAGGTGTCGATTTAAAGCAGCAAAAATTGTGATCATAATATTTTACTGTTCATACCTCCAAACCGAAGTTTTGTATCTACACCCATCCGTCCTAAAAAATTTATTTCGTATTTGCGTCAAATTTTGAACATATGAAGCTTAAAAAACTGAAATGACATAGATATCTTTGAAGGTAATGAGCCAAATGAGGTAGCATTTATTTTTAGTTATTTAACAGCATAGAACGAAAATATTATAGTGCGAATTCTCTTTTTCAACCAGCGCTTATCCCATATTATTGCTGAATACTTTCTTTGTTTTCCAAGTGTAGTTTAGCTTTTCTTAGTAAGCCTGCTCGTTAGAACGTTTCATTTATAATTAGTAAATTGTAGACAGTACTTTTAGGATACGATTAGAGAAAATGATGACGGATGGTACACATGATCTATCGGAATTATAAAAATTTTACCTGCTTAGCAGAAAAGTCTGTAGTTTCCTTAATAATAATGTTGTTGCTGAATCTGCTTTACCTGCATCAATTTTTTAATGAGTTGAATCAAAAAGAAATACGATTATTGCTGTTCGTCCAATCTTGTAGTAAAGAAACGACGTTTAGACTTCAGATTGACACCGCTATTTACTTAGGAAAGAAAAAAGTGCTAAAAGGAAATGTATTTACGTGGACTTGTGTGTTTACATGAAGTAACTACAGAAGCATCATGGTTTCTTCAGATTGTATGAAGAATTTTTGTTCAGAATTCTTTCACTACTTCAGAATAACAGTGAAAGATGAACTAAGCAATTACCTAGGGTCACTGGTGCAAACAGGCATGATGGGAAGAAGAGCATCTTACCACGGATTTGTGCCCTCATAAGAATTAATAGTCAAATTTAAAAAAAAAAAAAAAAAAAAAAAAAAACCTACAAGCGCATTCACGGGATGACAGAAACTTAGCTGCAATAATTTTCCTCCCCTACAGTTGAGGTCTAGCTGGAAGAAATCGAATAGTTTTAGCCATTCCAGTCCGGTGGCACTCTTTAAAGCATGTATTTCGAAATGTTTTGCCTTTAATTTTATTCTAAGTTAAACTCGTTTGTAATATCTACTATTCTGAATCAATACGATCTAGGAATTTCATTTCCCCTTCCTTCCATATTTCCTTCCTACTATCGAAGTTACATTTATGATGGCTATATCGTATGATATTTCACATCTCTTACACTGAGCGATATCAATTAAAAAAATGTATCTTTAGCCGAATTACGAAAAATAAACAACGTAGTACAATGAATATTTGTCGTTTAGGTACAGAAAAAGCAAGACTTTGTCAGCTTCCAACACAAACACGACTTATAACGCTCTAGTTTGCGCCTTCTGTTGTAGATAAACGCAGAGGTTAGTGTAGACTGCTCACAAGACTAATTCACTCTATAGACTCCATTGCCGTGGCTCAATAGGAACTCCTTCAGCGATGGATCCCTAGTACGCGACCTCCTCTATCATGTCGGGAGGCCTTTGTGAAAGGAAAGGTGTCCTTTGTGAACTGAGCCGCTGCCTTCTTCGGGCTGGGAGATTAGTTCTTCCAGCAGTTTAACCAAAGCCATACGATACTGGTGATTGTCTCTCATATCACAAACTCCAAACCTAATTGTTTGGAATCGAGCCAGTGAAATATTAATTATGAACAAAATGTTACGGATTTGATAATTTTAAATACGTTTCATAATCGTAGTTAATGATATCAGTTGACAAATAAAGATTTTATTACGGTTGATTTGATGCAGTGCCTTACATCACTTTCTACCCTGACTCTTAACATAACATGTCGCTTAACATTATTGCAATCTACTTCCTGAATAATCTGCGTCATACATTCTACATTTAATTTATTACCACTTACTGTTTCCTCAAATTAACCACTCTCACATCAATACTATACAACACCATCATAAAATTGACTGACATTTTTGTTTTTTTGTTTACTACAGCCCTTAATAGTGTAAGTTCCTTATTCATCGTAATTAATACATATCCGAAAAACTAAAACCGAAGGATGGAATTTGCTGACGGAATCGCTACGATTTAAAATTTCTTACAGTATTATTTAAATTAAATTAAACTCTTTCCTGTGGGTACGAGTAGTACCACTGCTTCAAAAGCGGAACTGGATCTTCCAACTACGGCTTCTGCTTTAAATACTCATTTGCGCCAAAAAATCAGAATTTCGATTCTGCTAACAGAATATCGATACAAACTGTTCTTAGTTTGCAGTAGAAATTTGTGGGGCAGATATTCTGGCGGACTCGAGTTGCAACTGGCATCCGAACAACCGGGTTTCCATAGTTCTGCTAAAGCGTTTCAGCCGATTTCATTCTTACTTACGGCTTTACGCGTCTTCGCCATCGAAGTCTTTAAAGGAGGAAAAGGCCTGGTGGAAAGAAATGGGAAGGAATTCGGACATGGCCTTTTATAGGAACCATCCCGGCATTCGCCTAGAGTGATTTCGGGAAACCATGGAAAACCGAAATCTGTATTGGGGATTTGAACCGGCGTCCTCCCGAACGCGAGGCCAAAGAGTTAGTACCGCTCACCCACCACGCTCCGTACACGGTCTCCAACCTCCATCCCACCGCCTAGATTTCGGTTTCCCAAAATCACTCCAGCCAACTGCCGGGAAGTTTTCTTCAAAAAGTAATGGCCGAATTCCTTCCGATTCCTTGCCCAATCCTCTCCCCCTCTAACGACAAAGCTAAAACCATTAGATAAAATTTAAAAAAGTTTCTGTCAAGTTTTAAATATTGACCTTTCAAACACTAATGTCATTTGAATTCTCCTGATTTTTTACTCAGGAACGGTGCATGTGGAGATACATAAATTAGGATTGTGGTGTTTGCTATGTTAGAGCAACTTTTCGACACTGGATTGAGGATTGATAGATTATACGTAAATCTGTCGGTCTGCCAATATCAAAATGCTTCCTTCTAAGAGTTTTTCACATCTTAAATTTTAACTGGTCTTTGATCTTGGATTTCGGTAGAGGAAAACATTTAAACGGAATACTAATCATCCTAATCGTTGGACATCAGTATGTAGTAACATCCATGTTAAGTTCTATTTATTGTAATTCAATGTAGTTACTGTTTTTGTATTTCTTCTGCCATACGAAATAAAAGTTAAAAGCAAAGGCTCGTGTGATCTTAAAGACCTGGTGACGTGATTTTTATTGGCTGTGGAATCCACCGCTGTCGTAGCCGCCTTAACATAACACGTCATTCCTACCGGATGTATGGAACTTACGGTACATGGTGGAATCAGAACCACCGAAGCGTTCTGGCGTACTTCACATTACACAGCAGGCTGTCAGGGGCGAAGGTCGGTTTAAGGGCTACTGAAAATCCCCGACGACACCGGGATTCGAATCTCCCCTCAACCGCCTTAACCACTGAGTCACCCGGCTGCGCAGTCCGTTAGAATAACTGATAAGTTGCCAGAGTTTCCTTAAAAACAGAAGTAGTTTTATAAAAAAGAGAGGTTCTCTAAAACTGGAAAGTTTTAACAACAACCTTGCTCTCTCACGTTTAGACGAAACGTCTATGTAAATAATCTCTTTGTTCTCCCAATACAAGCTTTATTATATAGACGAATCAAATTATGTTCTGGTAGTATGCTAACTGAAATGTTGTAAAGGATAATGTTATCAATTTTCGTGTTCACAGTTTTAACTGGAGCGCAACAAGCGTGTCGGATAACAACTATCGACGTTCTACAGGCATTGAGGCGAATGGTCGATGGACGTAAGCTCATAAGTGTCCGACAGTAGCGGAGCGGCAAAGTACACAGACGACTGTGATCGATAGTGGACACACACACAGTAGTGGCATTGATTTCCGTCCGTCCGGTAGGCTGCGGGAGAAGGGGTTGCGGGCGGCATACCCATACAGGAACAGACCCGGTCCAGATGCCATTAAACCTGCTGGGCCCACAGCAATGCAAGTGACAAGTTTCGGGCATCATACAAGCTCATATATTCGATATAAATTTTACAGTTGTTACAATTTACCCCTAAATGACAGTATGTATACCTCAACGGCAGGGAAAAGTATATATATTTTATTTTGTATGTTGCGAAATGAGTGGTCCAAATATATATAAGTCTCCCAACAGCCAAACAGCAGTTTTCTTGTTAAATATCCGTGAAAAATAAGCTGGCTGTTAACAATTCAAAACATTAAAGTATTTTTAAGCATAATGACCACAACGAAACACATCGCAGAAATGAATCGAACTAATCCACTCCAGTAATTCTATTCTCCAGAACAATTATATCCATTTGTGTTATCTTTCATATATTGTTCGTATGGGAAACGAAACACATCTGGAATCAACATGAGGCAACAAAGATGACAAAATACTACCACACTTCATCTAGAACGAAACTCGTCGGCTATGAAAACATTCTGACCTAGGTGAAAATAAATATTTAAATTTTTATAAGTACCGTATGATAACAGTACTTTCAGTAAGCCGTCAGATATATCATGGATTAAACTGTTGACTCTAATGAAACAAGAAAAACGGAGTTCAAAGAAACAGGGTGGTTTCAAATGGCGTCAAAGTATCAGTAACTAGAGGTGTATTATTTTTAAGTGTCAACACGTTAGCATTTATATTGTTTCTATCTAGTAGAAACTGAATTTTAAATGTTTTCAGATGACAGCCTAAACGGCAATCAACAATACAGTATACATAAAACGCGAATAGGCTTAAAATTTAGTTATGTAGCATAAGAAGATATATAAAAAATTTATTATTAGTTTGAATTTTGAATTACTCTGAACTTTCAAAGTAAATCCGTGGTTGCTAAGAATTTAGGATTTAATTTTTGAGCTATTAAAGCAACGTTGGTAAAAAGATCGAGGATTACCAACCGTTAAGTGGGTAGATTTAAGACTAATCAGTTTTTAGCAATTCCAGGGTGATGACAGGTTGTGCGTATAGCAACCGTAGACAAACGTTTGAATAGTAGTCGATGATGCGAGCAGAACTTAATTTGTGTTGTAACGATCCAGTTACTTTTATTTCCTGTGGATTAACAGCTACAGTATATACGAACTTCTCATCTCATTACTTTTTTGTGAGTTGATGTAAAATCAAGTAATAGTGTAAGGGAAAGATAAAAATCGAGTTTCTTCCAAAACAAAGTTGATTTTGAAACGTATACAAAATGAGAAAAAAATATGAATTTATTGTAAAATATCTTGCTAACACAGGTGAACTAAATTCTCCTCACAGACTCATTCTACGGGTTTTGTCCGCATAGATCTCAGCTTCGACCAAAATAGCGTAGTCGATCATGTAACAATAAGCAAATACACATACTGCTATAAGAAACTTATTAGCACAAAATTTAAGTGTAATGTTTCGTATATTTCAACGGCATCGCCACGAACGATGAAAGCCAGGAACTTTTCAGACCAGCCTCATGGGATACCCGAATTGAAATTTTCTGAGTTACCATGTATCTTCCACCATTAGTCACGCAAGAAGAACAATAAATCTAGTTATAAAAATTTTAGCAATCGCTTAAATTAAGGCTTATTTGTAGCGTTCCATGTCACTGAATCATAAGCTCTGTTTTGAAACCATTGCTTAAAACTTCTTGGGGACATATTTTTAGCTACACTCAGTAAACGTCCTGAAAGTAATTTTTAACCATTCTAAAGACTGATAACTTGAATTCGTGTAAAGTAAATATCCCTAATAGCCAAATTTCTAAAATTGTTGTGATACATTCGATACTAATGATTTAATTTATAAGTGGGGGGGGGGGGGGGGGGGGGGGGGGGAGAATGACGGATAGTGAACAGTAAATTTATTTACTTCAAGCCTTTCATTGTAAGCAAATGAAATACATGTGGGAAGTTTCTCAGTGTATTCCGTAATGTAATCTTTTGTATACAAGACTGTGCTGATTGTATCAGTACCGGAATAAAGGTGGTATCGATGAGCGCCGAAGAAAGGAAACAATAAATGTGACACAGAAGCCAATAAATGTGTCACAGACTTCATTAACAATCAGAACTAGAGGTGTAACATTCATAACTTTACTGATAAGCTTAAACGCTTCTAGACTAGTAATGAAGGACTTTTAAATACATAAATGGCTTCCTAATTCTTGATTTTGCATCACAAAAGAGAGCTGAAGAACTGTCTTCGATGTTTTTTAGACAGTAAAGATAAATCAATGACTAAATTAATTTCTGGAGAATTAGTGTGTGAATCATGAGTTTTGGCCCTTTAGATATGTTTCCATTCCTGTTTCCCGAAATAAATAACGGTGACAGAAGGATAGGTTTTAAAACAGTTCACTACTAAAATAAATCTTGTCATTTTATAACAATTAAATAAAATAATTTCTGAAATGACCTTGCTTACTCCACAGGATGCCCCTAAATGATTACGGATAATGGCTTCAACACCTTAATCACACTGGGCTCTGTCTTGGCGGCAGGATTTAAACAACGCTCGTCGCGCAAAATAAAGATTAGAGTTGTAACATTATGAGGCGCAGAGACGGAGAACCGTGTCTAGAAAACAAACTCTCCGAGAATAACTGGATTGGAGCTAATAAACTCTCTACAAAAATACTATTTCTATTATTAACTGGCGAAAAATAATGAGATTTACGTCCAGGCTCAATTAAAAGAAGACCAATTCACACCGGGAGGAAATCTCTTTAAACAGCCATCTATAGTGGTACCAAATTGACGTACGTAAGGGAAGAGAGGAGCACCTATAGATCGCCGACGACCGCTACGGATGCGTGCAGCAAGCTGGCGCAACTACAAAAAAAAAAGAACCACAAACGAAAAACATCCAAAATAAAGTAAGAAAAGGTAGTCGAACTCGCATGCGGGTACGAGCCGTCCAAACGGCGCCAACTGGTCACAAGAAGAGAATGGTGTGGGGAGCCCTACCTTCGTAGACATCATACGAACCCTTTCTGAAGTAGGACTGTACGCAGCCCATGTCGATGCCGCCGAGAGGGCCGTTTCACATCTCCTCACACGCACGCACCTCACGCACTCGCAATAGCACCGACCGACTTGTCCACGAGCGTTGCACGCACCGACTGAGCGCTGTGGCGCGAGCCGACGCCTCCCCACCCCTCCACGGCCGCCACGCCCCCCTCTCTCTTCGAGCCCGCCGCGATAGTTTGGCCGGCGCGCCGCAAGTGGCGCTACCGTCGCCGCTGTATCGACACTCATTATGGCGACGAGGTGTGACGCCAGCGATGCAGCCAGCTGCTGACGTACGTCATTGCCCATCGCCATCGTAAAGTGGCAGACAGAGCAAATGGTTTTCCGGCTGAAAGCAGAGCCAGATTTGACATTAATACCCAACTATTGGTTCCGAACATAAATGTTCTTCACTTAATTTAGACCGGCATTTCAAAATCAGTTTAAAAACCAAAAACAACAACAATCAAAATCAGTTCCGCCGCAACTATACCGATATATACTTCGTTCCCTTCTACATTGTATTTCATAAATCGTTATTCGAAAATCATTGAGCCGGGGTAGAGAGCTAATAAATTTCTGGAATGGAAAATAATCTAACTTCGATTATTCCAATGAAAATAACAATTTTTAATCTAGCGACAATGAATTTAAAATACGGATGATTTCAATCAAATAGGAGACTATTTAAATTAGTCATAGTGATTATTTGATGAAATAGCGTGTTTCGTATTCGTTGGAATTCTCTTGCAGCAGTGATGTAAATCCTTTAGAACGGAAACGAATAAGGTATCTCTAAACACATTATTGCCATAATTCCTACTGGCTCAAATTATAATTTGTTAGCACACCTAAGAACTATTGATCTAGAAGATAGTGTAAAAATAGTTTTATTGATGACGCAAATGTCTTAAACATCTGTTTCGAAACAATAAACATTATTTAGCTAACAGCCGGCTGTTACAGGAATTTTTTTCTAATTTTTAATCGCGATGCAACGCGTGCTTTAATGGTAATTTCCTGCTCACCTAGTTTCCTCTCTATCGAGGTGGATCTACAGTTTACCATGGAATCATAATCATGGAACGTCCTGGGCAGCTCGTATGATCAAACAGAACTCTTGAAAATACCTGGTTCCACTGAATTTGAATCTGTGACACTAAACTTTGAGAGTCCATCAACATATTTATTTAGTAGAAAACATTGTGTTTATCTCTAATCTTTTAAACTAATGAGCTAGCAGACCATATTTATGCAATAACTCTTAGCTGTGGAAACTTATATTTATTCAGTTTACTGCAAAAATTAGGTACATGTACATAGCACGAGGTAAAAAGATCAATTACACTGACTTTTGATTGCTTCTAGTTTCAGAAACGAATAGTGGAGCAAACATATGACAACAACTAGTTTTGCTGCTCGTGAAACACGGAGACAGACTTTTTTACATTCTAAAAAGAATTTTTTAGGCTACAAATATACTTTTAAAGTGTTGGTCGTAGCCTGCCTTCTTGAATTCTTTAAATGAAAACCATTTTATAGTCCAAGTTACCATGAAAATGGAGATTTTGTAGCATATGTTCTAAGTATATTTGAAACATTAATAACTAACGTGTTAGCCATAAAAATGGTCAAGAGAGAAACAGGAATTTGTCGATGAGTAAATCTCGCACCAAAGCATTAATACCAGACGCAAGAAGTTTACCTAACGTCAATTTCACATCTTATACACTAGTATGCGAAAATACTTGCAGAAAACATGTATTCTTAGAACAGTTTTTTTTTCCTACGGTGTAACTGCATGATTTTTTGCTGTCTGGAATTTAAGGAGCATCTGTGAGATAACATTACCATCCTCAGTTAAAAGCTTCCATAAACTAGAAATTGACAATTGGGTACCAGGTTTATACTTTCTTATTTACACAAAAATTTTGAATGTAATATACTCGAACTACATTTCTATTTCGAGATTCGAGCATATCTTCACGTTCTGGGGTAATGCTGGAAAGGTCCCAGTTGTTCTTCGAATAACATCTGCCTCTCTGCTACAAAGTTTTGTCTACAAATTAAAGCAATAAAGATCATATTTTCCCTTAATTCCGTGATTGATAATTTGGCATTTAGGCATTATGGTTTTTATTCTAAGTCCTTCTGCTGAAACCATTTCTTTAGACGTCACCGCAATCAAATATCCCATTTTTTTTAGATATTTTACGAGTTTATTTTGTTATTTGTGACCTTACTGAACTTTGGAACGTGATTTATTTCTAAGTTGTATCCAAACCATATCTAGTTACGTTAGAGATCGTGTTTTACACAGATGTATTTCTCCTTTGTGGATACAATGGATTAAATGGAAGCGACGACATTTCCGTTGTGTTACTGATATCCTTATGACTCGCCCGAATTTCAGTTTTGTTGACATTCTTGTTTCACCTCTTTAAAATAATCGACTTTGGTGTATTAGCATATAAAGGGCAGTTAATTAGTATATCTCGTGATTACATAAATTCGTAACACTGTAACTTTACAGATAGTAACTAACACTAATTTCAGTATTCATCAGTTTCACTGAGAATTTAATTTTCCGTTTCGATGACGTTTTGATCCACAAATGACGAAAATGATACAGATTAGATGCAAAATTGTCTAAAAATCATGTTTATGGTGCTCACAGAGCCAGTTAACAGGATTCGAAGAAGAGGAATCCTACCTAATGTACTGTATATAAAGATTGGAAGCTTGCACTAATAAAAAAACAAATATAAGCGGTTACTTTGTTACAAGTAACATGTTGTTCAATGTTATGAGATTAGTATTTTTTCTTATTTTTATTTCTGGCTTTACGCCTCGTCGATGGCTAAGGTCATTAGAAACGGGAGGGGACTGGGGACAAGGAACGGGAAGGAATTCGGCCATGGACTTTTTAAGGAAGCATCCCGGCATTCGTCTGGAGTGATTTTGGGAAACCATGGAAAACCGAAAACTGGATGCTCGGACGGTGATTAGAAGCCGCGTCCTCCCGAATGCGAGGCCAGAACGTTAACCGTTCACCCACCGTTCACTCATCAGATTTTTTTTTAGTGGGAATATCAAAAATAATATTTTTTTACGATATAACAAACATGTTAGTAGTTTACACGTAGCTTAATTGTAATGCAACATGTTGGTACAGTGTAAAACGTTTTAATAGTCTGAAAGTGTGCATCTAGATTTTGGATCCTTTATCTGTAAGAGTAAAAATAAGAATTATTCTATAGTAAATAGCAAGTAGCGCAGTATAAAAGTATAAAACGTTGTTGTTATACGAACATACAGGGTGAGTATAAAACACACAAGAAAGGTGAGCAGAAAGCTGGTATGGAAAGCTTCCAGATTGGTATGTATTAAGCAAATAAAAACTGTAAGTAAAGTAGAAATACATTAGTTGTAGCTACCATATTTTAATGGGTTTCCAAAAGCAGAGTAATTCGCACGTAAAATATATACAGTACATAACTTGTTTTAAGACACTGAATATACATGAATAAATCTAAATGCGTATGCTAAAACAAAATTTTATTTTAGTTGTACTAAACGGAGAAACGCACAAGAAAAGCGATTGTTAGAAGATCGGGTAAGAAAAAGTGGCTTGAAATATCAGCATGTTGCTATTAACTCTAGTTTAGCAACGACGACTGTGTATAGCGGCGAATATATACATTTTTTTTTTTTATATACAATATGTTGTCAACTTGGTCATGACTGATTACTCTTTTGAGGTGAAGATAGATTTAGATAGTGTTCTGAAAGTATGGGATATATATCATCTCCTGGACGACATTTGATATCTCTTAAAAAACTATGATTTAAATTATACGCTTTAAGCATTATTTAGACCATAGAAATGACTAATTGTTTCGTCACTGTTGAATTCCTATTCGAGTTCATGAGTCTAAGAGGTCACATCAATACATGGAAGAATTCATCATCATCGTCGTCATCGTCGTCATCATAAGTATAGAAACAGTTCTCAAAACAATCTCAGGCATATCGTAATGAAGCTCGAAAACTGCATGGAACATTTGAAGAATGTTTAAGACCAATGGAAAGTTTTTAGAAAAACAGAAATAAAATTTTCAAGCAAATTGAAATGTTTAATTTTTTAATCGACGGCATACATAGAAAATTAAGAACTGCAGAGTAGAAGAAGATTAAAGTATTTGAAACAGATAATTCAGGACAAAAAAAAAGAGGTTGGAAGTCGGATCAAACTGATCAAGGTATTAATGACGTAAATTTGTGATCTCAAATTTTGCCACATATGTCAGACACGCAACCTTTAAAAATAAGTTAATAACACGTTCTTTAGAGTAGAAAACTATGGCTGACAAAATTATCTGAAAAAACTCGGATGCCTCGGATGCATTATTACAAACAACTCTGATAATATTGTAATTTATAGTGGAATTATTCAGCGTTGCTGCCACTCGTTTTAAGAGTTTACAAAACAGCACTCATGACTGGAGCTTATGAACGAATAATCTTAAGCATGCATGCCGCCTGGCATTGATTCAATGAGGCCCTTTGTTTCGTCGTGGAATGTGTTCCGTTTTTACTCGTGCCGGGGGATCCTAAATGTTGCGCAGAGGACATATTATCTAAAACTGAATATTTAGTCATTATACCATGCCATGTTATTCTTTCTTTCAATCTTTCAACTTTTGTTAGACTGTTATGGATATAGTCGTAGTGTGATGAGCCGTATATAGAGAAATTACAGTTGTAGTCAATAACGTACATGTGGGCTGTATATCACTGTTAAGTGGTATCTGGAGATACGTTTTACTATCAGGAATAGCACATTATCTTAGAAATAAGCAAGTAGTAAAGTCACATCAGACTGCAGCCGCGTTGCAATATACCAACATACAAAATAAAAAATTTCATAAACAGAGACGCTACTCCAACACACGATCAAAATAGAAGGTGACAGCTTGGACACACAAACCTGCAGGAACTTGGAACGTGCTGACCGGTCAGAGGTCTTATCCCTGCACTGCATCGAACGAAGATAAGACAGCCAGAATCTTCACTGAATGCTTATTTTATAAACTCTCACTAATAAGTTACAAAGCATACCGTATATGGCTGACAAAATTTTAAAAAAAAGAACGCTTCCGAGGAAAAATTAGTTGACATGGGAGTGTCAAGCATTTAACGATGGTCAAACTAGAACATCATTGCATACTGGACAACAGCAAGACAACTCAGCACTGCTCTCAGACCAAGAATTTTTTAACTTTATAAATCTTATAGAAGTGGAGTTTTATGTACCATCAATATAAAATTGACATTATACCAACACACACTCCTCTTTTATGGCTTGTAACCAATATAAAAATTGCTTTCAATAAGAAAGGACCCCTAATAAAAATATAATTACTGTTTAAAGTTATTAAAAATTATTGCTAGTAATTAAATATAAATAGAAATATTAATTTAGATCATTGCTTTTGGATTTATACATCCTTTACTAACAACTCAAATATAAATAATAGTCCAGAAATTGCTTTTATTTCTGCTCTTTTTTCGATTTTATAAGATCAGAGGCATCATTGTTGGCTTTTTCAGTAATATTCACAATCTTTTTCATTATATAGACAAAAATAAATATTTCTAAGGAATCCAAAGGCATCGGTTTACCCCTTGGAATGCATTATATGTCAGGCAAATATAATAATCATTCTATTTGCAGTGCTAACATTGCTGTACATTTGATTCTTATGTCATTTTATTTTCCTTTTTGTTCACACGCCGGATTGGTAAAACTCCGAAAGATGCACCTTATCATGGAGAAATAACCAGGAGTACCGACTTCACTCTGTACATTGGTTTGGATCAGATTCATTATCAGCCAACGATTCTGCAGGCTCCTCATCCGTGGTTGAATCATATTCCCTTACCAATACTGCTGTTACCATTTCTGACTGTTACAACAATTCACAAGTAACACCTACAAATAACCTTCTTATTAGTCAAAATACCAAAATATACACATAAAACAAATAAAATTAAGATTCGTACCTTTTTAGAGACGATCCTTACAGATTAGGTATGCGGCGCCCATTCAAATACCGAGCGTGTTGGGTGAGCGGTAACGTTCTGGATTCGCATTCGAGAAGATGCGGGTCCGAATCCCGTCCAACCATCCAGATTTGGATTTTCCATGATTTCATGGTTTTTCCAAATCTTTCGAGGAGAATGCCGGAAAGGTTCCTTCAAAATGCCATTGCCGAATTTCTTCCTGTTCCTTGCCCCCAGTCCTTTCCCACGTCTAATGACCTCAATGTCGACGAGGCGTAAAGCCAAAAAAAAAAAAAATCCAAAGTACTCGTGCGCGTATCGAGATCACAAACTAATTCAACAGTACTAGGAACACCAACGTCTCAAGTGCAACTATTCAGAAAACAGCTCACGGGCTTTGTCAGTTTAAAACTGTTTTGACATTGAAGGCTTGGGATCTGTCGCATCCAACCTTTTACGCAGAGGGTCAATTGGCCGGTAACAACAGTACTGCTTCATAAGTAGCTAAATTAACGAGCATATAACTTTACGTTTCCACTGGCGCTTCAGTTAACATCGGTATTTCAGATATACATTTCCTTTCAATCCCTTGCTACATTCAGCGGCTGCGATGTTTGTAGCATTGTGCTATCTCTCTTCCAGCAATCCCATCCTGTCTCTTAGCGTTAAGCGCCTCACAGCCAAATCGAATTCTCCAAACTAGCAGAAAATAAATTTGCCATTGTCAAATGCATTATCACTAACTCTTCTAATCTGAATGATTGGCGATGTTCGAGCATCTTGTTACCACTATCAGGTGACCTGTACTTTTTTGAGAAATTCATGAAACGATTATTTAGCCGGAAAGTTAGTAAAACCATCAGTACAAATTGAACGCGTATTTATTTACCTCTCCCAACACCATATTTTCTCTGTACTTGACGAATTCTTCTTCTCTTTCAGGAGGTTTCAATCGGTTTCTTTGACCGATTGTACGTGAAATAACATCGTTGATCGTTTATTACTTACCATACCGTGTTTCAGACAATCCTTAGGTGCTTTTTTTTTTTTTTTTTTTTTTTTTTTTTTTTTTTTTTTTTTTTTTTTTTTTTTTTTTGAAGCTTAACGTTCGTACTATACATTTTAGTTATCTTCTAACTCAAACAGATTTAATGAAATAACTATGCGATCAGATACAAATGAAACCCAACACAGATATATACTGTGCGATTTACATTTGTTTCACTATCTAATCTCGTCTTGAAATTTCTAAATCAAACATCAAGCCGATCTTCAGTACATGTGGAATAAAAGTTTTACTGAATCTGAAAAACAATACACAAATCTGCAGACACTAACTAATTGGCATACCTACTAATGTAGTTGGAATTTTTTTTTTTTTTTTTTTTGTTACTTGTCGCTTTACGCCTCGTCGAGGTCATTAGAGGCGGGATGGGACTGGGTACTAGGAACGGGAAGGAATTCGGCCATGGCCTTTTTGGAAGGAATCATCACGGCATTCGCCTTGAGTGATTTGAGGAATCCATGGAAAACCCAAGTCTGGATGCCCGGACGGAAATTCGAACCGGCGTCCTCCGGAATGCGATATCAGAGCGTTAACCGTTCACCCACCACGCTTGGTAATATGTAAAATGTATTATTTTCATCTGATTTATAATGTATGAAAAATGTCAGACAAATTTGCAGATTTCACAAATCAACATAAGCTGACAATATTTTCCTCCTTGTCGATAACCTTCTTGTTTCCGGATACTATTTCTCGGAATGAGACATAGCAATCTGTGTTTTACTCTATCTCTTACTTTATTGATTAAGCAGTAATATATACACGAATCAAAATAGCTGAATTAAAAACTAACTTACTCCACAACCCGAAAGTTGGTTGGATTATAATACGAAATAAAAGTTAAACAGATCTTTAGTCAATAACGGAGCAGATAGCATACGTAATGAAAGTAGTCAAAAATATTTCATTGAGTAGTCGTTGGCTTTTACAGATCGAGATTTTGCGTTCCGCATGCTTGTAAATTAAGTTCAGTAACTTTACGTAGATTCATTCTATCATTAGGACAAGTAGATACTATCAGGGATCCAACAAAGGCACGACAAACAATTACCGTTGAAAAAAAAGTCTCTCTCTCTCTCAAGCAAGCTTGGTCTTAAAGGTCAAATGAAGGCCGATGACCCTGCTCGTTAGGTCGGTCCACGCGACCCTTTGTCACCGACCGATAAAAGGGCTCTGCAGAGGGCAACACAACGACCTGAGCGCAGGACTGGCAAGTAGAAAAACTCTGCTTCCACCTTCAGACAGACTGCCTGCGTGTTGGTCATAGAGTAAGCTTTCAACTTCGCTCAGTTGTGCTACCGGGAATAAAAAGCATTCTTTTGGATCCTAAAATGGTTTTACTTCACAGCAACGTTTTTATTTTATTTTTACGCCTCGTCGACGTCATTAGAGGCGGGATGGGATTGGGGACAAGGAACGGGAAGGAATTCGGCCAACGCCTTTTTGAAGGAAGCATCCCGGCATTCGCCTAGAGTGATTTGGGGAAACCATGGAAACCCAAAATCTTAATGCCGGGGCGGGGATTCGAACCGCCGTCCTCCCGAATGCAAGGCCAGAGCGTTAACCGCTCACCCACGACGCTCGGTTTCACAGTAACAAATGATCATGATATGAAGAAGAAAATCGTAATATTTCCCATAAGTAGAGAACCTGTTCGATGAATGGAAACGTTTGGGCCAGGCATTCAGGTTCTAGTCCGATTCCCGGTAGGGTCATGAAGATTTCGGTTTCCCATCGTTTCCGGAAACCTTCAGACTTCTCTTTCCACGCACTTCTTAGTATCACTTGAGAGAATTCAAAACTTCAAACTTTGTTGACGATCGCTAAATCCTCTATAGCAATAACAAAATATGAAGATAGGTGAAAGTATGAAAATGTAAACTTCGCCTGTTATAAATCTGTCGTCGTATGCGGACACCATAAATACTACTGACCACAATCTTATTCTCTTATCGAAAGCAACTGTCTTCTAAAGAACACTCAAAAACCAGTTGGTATGCACGACTTCCGTACATGTGTGTGTTCTAGCTAAAGAAACAAATATAAATTTAAATAATTCAATACACACCATAATTATTTGATCTTTTTTGTTATGAATAAAACTGGTAATTTCGGGTATATATTGTCACTAGCAGTTACCCGCGACTTCGTACGCGTTGACTTAGAATTTCATTGCTACTGGACTATAGAACTGGATATAGAAAGCTGTAAGTTACGTAAGATTTGTGCCAAAGAACACCGAGCCGGCATAATATGACGGAAAAGCCATCACTATACCATTCCACCGTCGAATCTGTCTCATGAAGGGAATCAATTTCCAAAATGTTTAAAAACAGAAAAAGCAAAGGTGAAGGGAAGTTGGGGGGGGGGGGGGGTGTTAACTGAGGATAACTAAAAAAAAAAGCTGATGCCAGAAATTTTAGTAAGTAATAGTACAGTGCAAAACAAAACGACATTTACACTAAGGAAGTTTTATTTATTTCTTCTTTTTTAAATTAATTTTATTAACAGATCGTACACGAACTGACTGTGAGAGAAGCACGGCCTGAACGATCGATTTAACCTTACAGACGTCTGCCTGTCACCATTCGATAAGTTATCAAAACTTCATAACTAAAACTGTTATTCATACTGGTAAAATGTATCCTGTGTTCTTCCTAAAAATACAAAGTATTTCCTTGTCAAATTTCATCAATTTTGGTATAGCCATTTAGTCATCAAAACGTAACAAAAATACAGAGACTTACTGTCGCATTTATAATATTATTATTGTAGATCACTCACAAAGTACCTGCGAGAGAAACAGAGACTGAGGAACCAGTATAGCATAAATAAAGTAAACGCTCACGGCACTGTTCGGCCGCCTAAGATTTGCCACGCATTCCACCCGTGAATTTATGGGACCAACATTTTAACATGGAATCTTTGCGACTGATCTTCCAGGCTTGGATCATACGATGAAAAATAATTCTTAATAAAAAAAATTCTCACAGCTGCATTTGAACCGCAGACAAGACTATGAACTTTGGAAAACAATCATCTTATCCACTGCGCTACTATCGCACTCTGTAGCGAAGTATTGCAGAGTTGTATACATGTTATGCACCTGTCTTTCACAATTCAGTTAGTTTTTCATAATTACATGACAATATGTAATGTATATATAGGAAGTAGTATCCTATGTCCTTCCTGAAGGCAAATTTCATCACGAACGGATTAGTCGTTTAACCTTGAAAACGTAACAGACAGACAGAGAGACAGAGTTACATTCTCATTTATAATGTTAGTTTATACTAGTATAAATAAACTGTTATCTCTTTGTTCTTTCGTTTAATATAATTTTACTTCTTTAGGCTAATGATCCATGCAGTAGGGTTAGTAGATGTGTCATTTCAATCAGATGATGAAAATTCTTTCAGGGGAATATAACGTGAAATATCTTCTGCTAATTCTATTTTGTAAATGATGCTAAATTTTTTTCTATGTTTAACTGAGTCTAGCTACAATGCTACCAACAAAACATTACAACACTCAAGGTTTATGTTATGAGTTTACTTCATTGTATTTATTGTTAGAATACGGTTTCGTAATTATGGAAGACTGTAGATGAAGCGTGGCTGGATAATTCTTCAGGGACTTCCGACAACTTGTTGAATCAATACCATGTCGGTTAGGTGCTCTTCTCCGGGAAAAAGAGATTCCCACACGACATTAAAAGGTATCCCATGACTTTTGCCACTTCACTGTACATAAAGAACAGTCACAGAATCAGAACTCACGAATGCCATCCGTCACATCATATGAAGAATGGAATACCACTGCAGATGAAATCTTGCAGCTAAGCCCAGGAAGAAAATTCTTGTTTATCATACTTTCATTATATTTGTTGTGACGAAACTGAGTGCCCCAGCCCTATTTCACAAATTATGTACTTCGGTATTATCCGACAGTTAAAAAAAATTATGAAAATTAAAAAGGAAGAAGCTTTTGTTATTTAGATTATAATTACAAATAAAGAACCATCCACAAATTACGTCACACGAATTTCATGGTTTTTGGCCCCTCCCCCCTCCCATGTCACAGGTTGTCACATTTGTGGGACCCCCCACCCGTGACGTCACATATTTTGCAATTTTAAATTTATTACTTAAAACAGCACTTTCAAAATGATTTATGTATTTCTAGTTAAAAAATCATATCAACAATAAATCAAACATTTAAGAAAATATTAAAAAAACATAAAAAATCGAATTAATTATACAAAATTGTGTCATCATGTGTCCATGGATTTTGAACCCATTCCTCTATACTGTTTATTATTGGAATAATAGTTACTTCATTCTTGATTTCGATAGTTAAGAACATTCGATGTGTCAACATCATCTTCATCCAAACTTAAAGCTTTATCATCGTTTAATAAGCAAAGAACTTCCCTATTTCGTGTAGCGGCAATGCTTTGTCGACGAATCTTCATGATGGGGAAAACCTCAAGTTGCCTCTAATGTAATTGCTTATGTGGGTTAGTGGCTTTGTATGATGTAAAATATAGTCCACAGATGGGACATGATCGTTTAAATAAGTATGCATCGACACTGGGGCAACGCGAGCCAAAAAGTGATACAAATTATGCATGTGATGTCACAAAGTTTATGACACGTCCCCCCCCCCCTAGTCACACGATGTCACACTTTGTTGACCCCCTCCCCTCCCCCTCAAGGTGTGACGTAATTTATGGATGGCCCGTAATGAAGCACTCTAAAAATAAATAAACTACTTTATAAAAATAGTTTTAATTTATCTTCAAACTTATGAAGAAAAGAGACAAAGTATAAAAGATTTGTGTGCCGACCTTTGCGCTGGGGCATGGCAATATTAATGCTCCTCGGGCTTGGAGGATATGAGTTATCCAAGCAGACACCGCAGCCATCTTCTCTCTGGCAGACTCTCTTTTATAGCACAGAAAGTAAACCTTTGCTCGTGATACAGCGCGGGCCACTAATGGATTCGGACCCACAGAGCTCCAGTCACGTTCTGCCGCTAGCATACTGCGGTGCGATACGAATGGAAACTGCTTCTCTGTACGAGAACGCGAACAATATCTGCTCACAACATCAAATCATTAAATACTGAAATATCCCAACGCTGTTATACGACCTAATGAAACATCCACAGATATTACCTACTCTACAGACATATGGAATAAGTTCTATAGCTACCTGCCGTCATCAATTCAAATCTGTTTTTTTTTTTCCTCGTCATCAGTCTCTCGACTGGTTTGAAGAAATCCACGACTCTTCTTGCCAACATACTCATCACAAATTACATTCTCAGTTTATTTTTTTACGTGTCCAGGAGATGATATTACAGGTTAAAACAAATAAAGTTAGTTAATTAGTTAATGTCAAGCTTATAAACAAAAGTACAAAAATTAAATGGAATGTGACAAAAATTAAATGGAATGTACAGACCAGAATTATGCATTCTGATGGCCTTCTTATTTATCCTAAAAAGGTCGTCGATGGTGCAGGCTTCATGTAGGTTTATGTCGGATCTGCATCGGGACGCTTCAGTTCTCACTTTATTTAGTGCCTTCTATATAGCATACGGCTGATTACACACCACGGCTGGTGCCTCTTTGACATTCCTCAAATGTCCTTCAGGTAACTTTTTTTTAACTGCTTAACGTCTCTTAACAGCGAGGTCTTTAGAGACGGGAAATGATGGGGGGGGGGGCAAGGAATGGGAAGGAATTCGGCCATGGCCTTTTGAAGGAAGTATCTCGGCATTTGCCTGGAGTGATTTGGGAAACCATGGAAAACCCAAATCTGGATGCCCGGACGGGGATTCGAACCGGCGTCCTCCCGAATGCGAGGCGTGAACGCTAACCGTTACACCACCATCCTCAGTTTTCAGGTAATGAATTTCACCATAGTTCTACATGGCGAGCTCCAGGTGAAGATGTTATTGCTGTAGTTGTCTGTATGAAGCTCTTTATTGACGTTATTGGAGGTTGAAGTTCGTGTCCAAACAAGAGATATCTAGGGTCAATTTCCTGTTTCTCCTCCTCCATCTCTGCTGTTGTTTCTCTTCGAATGTCTGGTGGTGCTATACCCATGATTTGATATATTTTGCTGACAGGAATTTGTTTCAGGAAACGTGTTACAATGCGAAGGAAGTTGAACATCAACTGGAGGGGACAACTATTACATTGCGATACGCCAAAATATTTGGTAGTAAAGCTTGGCCGCTCTCTTACATTAAAAGCAGTTCCGTCCACCACCATGACCAATTTCGAACAAAACGTGCTCAATTATCTGCTTATATATTCCAATCTTTTTCTTACTCTACAATTCATTTCTTTGACTATCCACTAACAAGTTAATCAAACCCCCATGTCTTATAATGCCGCTAATCATTCCACAGTTTCTTTCTGTGAGAGACTTCTTTCGTCTAGAGTCATTTCCAGAACACGTTCATTTCGTACTTAATCCTTCCACTTAACTGCTAGCATCCTTCTACATCACCATATTTCAAATGCTTCAATTTCTTTGTTTCTAGTATTCCTAAAGTCTAAGCTTCACTTCAATAAAGTTCTTTTTGAGTCTTAGATCAATGTTTGAAACTAAAAGATTGCTCTTGCTTTTCGCTAGTGCTATTTTATTTTTGCGACTGATCTTGCTTTGAAAATCAACTGTAATTTTGCTTCATAAATACCAGAATCCTTTCATTTCTTCTATTACATTTGATCCTATTTTTATGTATTATAATATGCTCTCGCCATTATCATTTCCGCTATATTTCATCACTGCATTACGCAAAACCATAAAAATAAGTGGTTCCGTATTATTTTTATAATACGGAACCACTTACTTCTTTTGCAACGCTCATATATTTTTTTCTTAAAAGGCTTGAAATGGTTATAAAGTTAGAACACTTAATATATACCCACGGCTTATGTGTTAAAAACCGTTGGTTGTGCATTATTAGGGGATAAACGGTTTGTTATGTTGGTATCACAAATGACAGATATTTACGAAAGATCACATACTGGATTTTAATAGATTATTCGAGACTTTTGAAGGTTAAACAAAAATATTAATTTTTACTGGTGTAACGACTGTAGTGTCATAAAAATCTCATACAGATCAAGAAAGTTTCAGTAGAGTGTTACAAACTCTTTACTTTTTTAATTTATATGAAGAGCACGAGAGGGAGGAGCCAAAGCGTCGGAATAATCTCTGTACGGATTATCACTCACTGCCCAATAAAATGAGCTTCTTTTATCGTTTAAGATAAGGGAGACATGTCACATACTTCACAAGACCTACTTGAAAGTAAAGCTTTTACTGGTTGTTGAAAATCGTGGTTCTGACCGTAAAAAGTTTTAATAATAACTAATTACGCACGTATATGCCAGAATATCAGGCACACGCGTCATCCATAGCATGTAACGCATGTTAGATTTTACCGTTAACAGAGATTAGAGACTGAATGGCCAAGAAACTAGCTTAATTTGTCGGAAAATTAAATTCAATGAATGTCAAAAAATAATATCAACTGAGAACTGACACGTTTAAGTTTCAGGGAATGCTATTTTCGCATTGCTGTTAGTGGAACAAATGTAGCCTGCCTTTGACTAGCAGTAATGGATCGACTTGCAAGGCAGAAAGAGTTCCTCACATTCAGTGAGTGATTAGAAAGTCTCGCAGACTTCGAAGAGCAGTTCGTAGAGAAATCGCTTTTTCATACAGAGTTTGGCAAAATGGACAAAACAGAATTTACTAAATGGAGGGATATTTGCATTTCGGTTTCCGTGTTCCATTCGCTATTTCACAATAGGCTTAGAAAATTGTTAAAAAAGTATGGCCTTCGGCAAACACAGTTCTTTAAATTTCGGTATACTTAAAGGGAAACTAAAAACAAATGAGCTGCGAAAGAAAGACTCATTATTTCAATACTGCTACAAAGGACCGATGTGAAATTTTAACACAACATACGTGTGACCGCGGTTTGGGCTCTACTCTTCAGATTACCTGAGATGATTGTTGTGTAGTGTCAAAACCATTTAGATGGAATGAAAATGTTTCACAGTGTCAAAATGTATAGCAAGTGACATGATTCTAATTTTTCATCAGTGCTGCTGTGGGGAAACCAGACAGGCACTCAGAAAATATTTACACAGCGAGAAAATGAGAGTTAATGTACCAAAAATACAGTCATATTATTGATGTAACGGAGTGTGATCTTAAGTTTTCCCGGCGGAACTGTTGCTGGAAGATTTCTCGGGCGTGCAGCCGGGTCAATTGATCGCAGATGTACGAATTTTCGATGGCGTAACATGCCATCATCTTCAGGTAGCGTCCACTGGTCGGCGTGAAGAGCGCAGTCCGGGACACGACTGCAGGTCTGCTGCGGGGGCGTCGATATTTATACCCTCGGACCCCCCCCCCCCCCCCCCACTCCCGCCACTGCGCTCCGATAGCGGTGGTGGGGGTAGTGCGTTGCAACGCGTCGAGCAGTGACCATCAGTTTGTACGCCACCTTCGTCGCGCACAGTGCTGGATTCCAAGCTTGGCTTAGTTGGAACCCGTTGTCTTTGTTTATGAGGTTACCCCGTAGCCGGATCTCAATGGCTTCCTTATACACACAGTCCCAGAAGTGAGATGTGTTTCCAGAACTATTAAATATGAGGACACATCTCACTTCTGGGACTGTGTGTATAAGGAAGCCATTGTGATCCGGCTACGGGGTAACCTCATAAACAAAGACAACGGGTTCCAACTAAGCCAAGCTTGGAACCCAGCATTGAAGCGGCCCCACAAATACCGGAGCCGAGGCGCTGTGCGCGATGGAGGTGGCGTACAAACTGATGGTCACTGCTCGACGTGTTGCAACGCACTACCCCCACCACCACTATCGGAGCGCAGTGGCGGGAGTGGGGGGACGGGGTCCTAGGGTATAAATATCGACTCCCCCGGAGCAGACCAGCAGTCGCGTCCCGGACTGCGCTCTTCACGCCGACCAGTGGACACTACCTGAAGATGATGGCATGTTACGCCATCGAAAATTCGTACATCTGCGATCAATTGACCCGGCTGCACGCCTGAGAAATCTTCCAGATGTAACAGAGATCCGCATCTGCAAGTGTGGAACTTTCACATCCGCTTTAGCATCCGCATCCGCAATTTTTAAGGCGGATGTGTAGCGGATGTTTTGTTTTACATTGCAATATATATTAATCTTTTCTCTTTATACGAGATTCAGCTCATCGTCTCTTAGCTAACAACGAAGTGGTTGTTTTTTTTCTGATGATCTTGCAGTAAAAGTAACAATTAACAAAACGGTGCTATTGCCTGACGAATTTACAACTTTGAACTTGCATGTGAAGTAAATCGGAAACTTATAGGTCATCCGTGTAGAACTACTGTAGGATACGCTCACCCATAAACGATAATACAAGGGGTCCAACTAAATGGTCCAAGCAATCCTTACCACTCACACTTTCTCGCGGCTTACTGTAACGGGGCTGATAAATACTAAAACGCAATAACTTTATAAGATTTAATTACCATTTAAGAAAATTGATAGAAAGATTAAAATTCCATATATAACATTTAATATATATGTGCTTTGGATTTTCGGTTACAACTAGTTGGTTATTATCAACGGACAGACAGATGAACTCGAACCTTCTTAAAGAAAACGTCGCTTCGGGAAAGGAGATTACTAATTCACTAACCTGCAATTTTTGGAAATGAAGTTTAAGCTAGGGCTCATGTAGACTGTATGACGGGATGTTGGTTTAGAATAGTTATCGTTCTTATTAAAATGAATTTATGAAAAAACTGAGCCTTCTTTCGTTGAAAATATATATATATGAATTTTTTCTGGTACTAAAAGGAACTATTAAAGAAGAAGTTAACAGCGAAGCGCGTTTCATTACCATGTGTCCTTATCTCACACTCTTAGGATGTTTCCTCCAACAGCTTCGTCCAATATTTATAGTTTGTTGGACAGCAAGGATCCGTGTTGGTTGCTTGAAAGTCCAGCAACATCCAACACGTCCTAAAAGTAGTCCGATGAGGCAATAAAACAAACCAATATGGCACTTTAATTATAAAAAAAAATATAGAATTTGGCATAAAATATATACTTATTTTGATTTTAAATTTATTTTTAATAAAAATTAAAATCTAAATAATTCTAAATTTATTTTCCACCTCCGCATCCGCTTCCGCAAAACATCCGCAACCGCGGATGTCAGGCATCCGCATACGCATCCGCAACCCTAATTCGTATCCCACAGCGCAAATTTTGGCTCAATGAAACAGCGTTCATTATTTACACATGCCGTAAACGTTATTTAATCGCACATTACCGCACGAATTTGTGTGCAACAATAATTAAATGGCTGTAGAGATGACGGAAGTGGTACACTGTCTCGCATACGCATGTTATACAAAGTGATAAGCTCATTTTAGAAAGCAATAGAGAATTATGAATAACTACAGAGAACTTTGCATACGGTATCTAGTTGCGTGCAAATGAAGGTAGGAAGATTTGTTTGTGAAAATTACCACTCAACACAATCCGTAAACTGAATGAGTAGTCATCAGAACATACGACTGGAGTAAAGATAGTTGTGGGTGTGTTCAAAGGCATACATTGGGGATCATACCGGGTGAATATTGGAAGAAGAATTAAGATTACTTTATGGAAACATGCAAGATAATCATGACAATAAACCGATTTCTTATATGAGAGAGAAGAAAAGTTTTCATTGGTAAGTAAAAGTGTTAGGGACTGTAATAAATTATCAAGGGTCTTGTTGAACAGATTAAATCAAATAATAAAAATATATCGGGTAACTAAAAAATAGTTGTATAGGGAAATTGCCACCGGAGCATATGTTTCATTGCAACTGATTAATGAATAGCAATAAAAAAAAAAAACAGCAAATTGTGTTAAACTGAATATCTTATGACCTTATTGATCAGATGAAAGTTATTTTAGAATCCTTGAGAAACTTTAATCTTCTTCAACTGTTCACCTTTTCAATATATTCTTGCCCTCCCTATTTTCGTGGCAAGTGGAGACAGGTTAATTTTTCAAAAACGTTTTGTACATTGTAAACTTTAACATTGACAACAAATTTTATAAAACACATGCAATGTTTTATAATCGAATGGACATAAAAAGTTATGGATATGAAACAACACTTACGACCGAGTGTGGTGGCTGAGCGGTTAACGCTGTGGCCTCCGATTCGGAAGAACGCTGGATCAAATCCCCGTCCGAGCATCCAGGTTTTTGTTTTCCCCAAATCACTTCAGGCGAATGCCGGGATGCTTACTTCAAAAGGCCATGGCCGAATTCCTTCCCGTTCCTTGTCCCAAGTTCTTTCCCATCTCAAATGCCCTCTGTGTGTTACTAAAATTTCATATACATTAAATTAATTATCAGCAAAAGAAGCTATGGTCCAAGCAAATTCGTGTTACCAACTTGTTTCGAAAACAAGCGAACGTACTTTCACAGTTGTCTGCATATGTATCTTCAAGTTTCATCTGAATATCTTACACAACGGGTACTATACACATTTTGATCCTATTGCTTATGACTCAATGTTATTTCCTAAATAAAATTCGATAATTATCACAGGCGAGCTGGAATTTCATATACTTCCTTACCACTCTCATAACGTTTCAGTCCTAACTGGTTCCAGGTAGCAGCATCTGACCGAGCGTGGTGAGGAGCCATAACGCTCTCGCCTCGGGTTCAAATCCCCGTCCGGCCATCCAGATTTCGGTTTTCCACGGTTTCTCGAAACCACTCCAGGTGAATGCCGGGATGGTCATTTTCCTTCCCGTTCTTTGCCCCTAGTAGTATCCCGCCTCTAAAGATCTTGACGTCGACGATACGAAAAGCCATAACCAATTTACTCCACCATCTCAGCGGACACAATTATCAGTTGTCAACGTTGCATCGCTTTGAGAATCGAAATTAGAGTATTCTAATTTACCAAGGTTTCTCCAAAGAGAATGCAATGGTGGATATTTAGAACAAGTTAGCCTCTTTCCTTCCTAATAACAATTTTTTTAACCTTTTCGTCGATAGGCCGAATGTCAGAGAGTACAGATAAAATCGTGAATCATTGAGTTAAGCTATTATAAAATGATGGGATTCAAAATGAATGGTACTTGCCCCTTGCTCAAACATGTCTCTTTAACGGAAGAGTAGCTCATACAAGAATTTTTTTTATTTTATATTTGTTTAGTGTTGGCTCTAGCGAGCAGTGTACACTGCTACTAAGTAAGAGTGAAGTATCCCATTAAAATGTCCCAGCTGTTCAGCTTGAAAATCCTCTACGAGGTTAACGCCGCAGTTCATTAACCTTCGGCTACCGTCTGCAAGGAACAGAGCACTTCAATCGATGCGCCATTGCCGAGCGACGGTGAATACGAGGGAGGTCATTCAAGTTGACCCGTTCCTGAAATTTCGCTTTCATTTGAACGCTCCTTCAACTCAAATTTATGCCAGCGATTTTTTTGCTATATACTAGGACCTTCTCGGTCCCTCTTTAATACTTCTAAGTCCTTCCAAACTCAACAGAAAATTTTCGAATTTTGTTGTTGTCAGAGATCACGACCTGTGACCCTTAAAACTTTTTTTATTATATTTTTTCCCCTACTGTTCTTCTGTCTCTTAAGTCTGATATGTTTCCCTGTCAACAACCTCTTTAACAACCTCACCTGCCTAATTTAGTATGTTGATTCTGTACTTCTCTTTATTTTCTTGTTTGGAATATATATTTCTTAGCTATATGTATTATTTCCTTGAACTCTTCCCACTTCGGCTCCTCTGAAAATGTTCCTTCCTTCCAGTTGCTGAAACTTCCCTGAAATATTTCTCTAAATTCGAAATATTTGCATTTTTTAACTGTACCTATTTTCCCCTTCAATTTTGTACAGTTTATTGAATCTTCTAATATCCATCAGAGCTGCTTCATGATCATTTATTCGTTTAGTTACTTAACACCCCACAAGTTTAACATCGGACTTTATTTAAAAAAATATCCAACATGTTTCGTCTCTTTGTGTCCTGCTCTGCCACTATGTAAAGCCTCCTTCCCCTATTACGGTATTTGCAAATCTTGCTCCCTTATGTTGTTAATCTTATTTTATACAAAGTTTACACCTTGTAAATTTAAATCCCCATCAGTAATGAACATTCTACTTTCACTTCTAAACCTTGATTATGCATTTAGTTTCTCCCCAAGAGAGTCATCTTCATCATTCATTCTTCCACTACGGTAAGCTTCTAACGCCCTCATTTTTCTTTTTTATTACCCCAGAAATCTACCCCAAGTAACTCATGGTCATGATCTATAAACGCCAGTCAACTGACTGTATTATTCTTTTGCTAATCATTACGAAAACCGCTCCACAAATTGCTCCTCTATCTCTGCAGTACGCTATCTAAATATCGGGAAAAAACCTCGTTGTCTAGTACTTCTTCAATTAACCAAGACTCTTCTCCTATAATTATTTGTTGCGCGTATGTCTCTATTACGTTTGCAAATTTTATTATTTTGTTCATTATAATTCTACAGTTCATTAGTAACACTCTTATTACTGGCTTTCAGATATTTTCAGCATTAGCCTTGGCTTTCCTAGTTCTGCCCCCGTTAGCTACTGTTTCAGCAATTTTATCTGTTTCTTTAGCATTTGTGATTTTTCCAATCACGGATCTACAGTCAGTATCCCTTTGATCATCTATCTCCATCCCCTAATCAGCAGTCCCTAACCTAAAAAAGGCACAGTCTTAATTCCATCTTCACTGGAACTACACTCCTTTACAGCTTTAGCTAACAACTTAGAAAGTACCCCCTTGTCACTTCTACTTAGGTTTAGGCAATACGTAATGAAACTCCAACAGGCACAACACTTAAGACAGAACTAATGCCTTTCCCAAATAGGACCTCCGTTTGCCATGTTTAAGCGCCTCACAAAGTATTTCAACTGTGGCTGGTCATGGGGACTTTATACTTGGTATGCTATGCTGGTATGCTGAGCCTCCTTTCTCACCTTCCTCATGTCACTCTCTGTACTATAACTCGCGTTTCTATCAATACTATTTCCCACACCTTCCATTATCTCTATCGTGCTTAGTGTAACTCATTCAAATATTCAAATATTCATATATCCTGTATTTCCTGACTAATGTTGCAATAGGTTTGAAAAAACTAGTGACCTGGTAACCTGTGCCTAACTGATCCTGCAGAAGAAAGATTACACTTCTCCCATGGCTAATACACAGCAGGAGAAACCTTTTCTTCCTATTATTTTCTTGCACGTCCCTATTGCTAAAGGACTGCTTCAAGTTATCTAGTCCTATATCTAAATGAGGCTCTTCCCCTCTTGACTCTGGCAAAGGGTCAAATCTATTTTTCCACAAACTTTCTGAAGTGTCTGGCTTCTTCATCCCATTTGTACCATATCCCCTACGACTTGTTACAAGCTTCCATCCAATATCCTCACCCTCCTTACTAAAAACCCGCTACCTCTACTGTCTGCCTCTATAGGCTGAGCCTCCACAGGCTGAGCCTCAACAGGGGCAGCCCCCACAGGCTGAGTATCCACAGGTTGAGCTACATTCCGGATAGATTTTGTGTATATGTAGTTTCTTCAAGGCCAAGATTGCTCGTGGAGATTCTATTGTATGATTTTACATACCAAAAGCTACCTGGTGGAGATTTCTTTTTAAAATCTTTCCTTCTGTTACTAATATTTCTACGTAAATTTATTTTTACTACCTTAGTTACTTAACAGTAGTCTTAGTTAGATATTTTAATCCTAGTTATTTTGCTTTACTTCTAGTATGTACTTTTCTATTTCGTTACTACCACAGTTTTTCCTAAATAATTTGTTTTATTGTTTTGTGTCTGCATTTGATTACTTATATGATACTATTGTGACCTGTAAATTACTCTAGATCCGTGACGATACCCAAACCATGGTCACGGGATTACCCTTAGTCATAAATGACCGAGAAACTGTGGCTTTTACAACCTTAAATCCCTATGAAACCTCAAAATGAATATTTTAGGCTATTGAAGTACTTCCCCTAAAATTTAACGTTTGGAGGGAGGACGACGCATCTCATCCAATGATTGTGTTGTGTACTGGATTGTATCAGCAGGATTTGCAATTTCAATGAAATTATGGAAATAATATAAAAGCGGTCTGGTGGCTCAGTAGTTAAGGCGTCTGACTGGAGATCGATAGGTCCCCGGTTCTAAACTTGTATCGGTGGCGATTCTCAAAGGCCCTTAACCCGACCTTCACCTCTGACACAACTTGCTGTGTAATGTGAAGTACGCCAGAAACTTCCGTGGTGTGGATACCACGTTAAACTGTAGAACCACTGTTGGATTATGAGTCCAGATTAAGGCGACTACGACAGGGGCAGAATGCGCAGCCACTAAAAAACGTCATAAAGTCATTACGCCCACACGAGCCTAGGAATAATATGAATAATTTCAAAAACACTTGTATTAAAAGCGCCTGTATTTAGATTCATCTGTTTTAAATATGCATGGTTTTAAACAATTCTGATTCTTTGATTGACATTTGAGAGACGTCTACCGAATCAAGAAGAGAATTTTAAGCCCCACGCTATTCAAGGTCCACGATACCGTACATCACAATATGGTTTGAAAAAAAATGTGGTAAAATCATTGAATTTTGTCTGATTTATTCGACTGGTATAAAACTACAACAAATTAAATACCTTTCTGTGATGTTACAATCCTCGCGCTGAATTAGATACGCAATAAATAATATAAAATGATTAATTATAAATGGTAGTGTGTTTACGATGCACTCGAATTGACAGATATAGGGGACAGTCATAACAACATTTAAGTTCTTGCTCGGCAAATAGTCAGTAAAACATACTCGAAAGACAAGACTCTTTAAAAATAAGTTCTGTGGAGCAAAATATTTAATACAGACGAATTTGAATGGTAAAATCTACTTCTTGAGAAAATAAATAATAATTATATAAATAACTAACCTTTTAGTTACATGGAATACCTAACATCAAATTTATAAATAATAAATTTAATGGAAATTGTGTTATTATTATACAATCTGAATTATCCAAGGAAAGTTACAATGAGCGACTGTATTTAAGAAACCGTAAATTCAATTTGTTATGCCGTTATTAGCTTACTTGAAATGTGTGACTGCAGAAATTTCTTAGGGTTTGAAAATATGTGGGAGTCTGAAAGTGCCAGATCGGGTGAATAGGAGCTTGTAGCCATGGCATCGAGACACTCATGCCTCGGGACAGAGTATTGATGAAAGAGCACTTTTTTTAAAAGATCTCTCTCTTCTCTTTTCCTCTACGGCTGCTCGGAGCATTAAAATACACCCCTGTCTCTGTTCCTCCCTTTATTGGAATTTTAGAATCATTTCATCGTAAGAATCCAGAACAAAATGACACCATCACTTTTCTCGCAGAAGTTATAGGTTTGGCCTTGCTGGCGGGTGAAAAACGTCATTTTTCCACTGCACTGACTTACCTGATTCTGGGGTAAATTGAAGGCTCATAGTCCCAAATATTTAAGCAAAATGTAGTGGATTGTCTTCAAACAGAACAGGCCTGGTAACGCTCAAGCCTAACATTTGGGAGGAAATGGGTTAAAATCCACGTCTGGCCGTCCATATTATGATTTTCCATGGTTTCTCGAAATCGCTCCAGTCGAACGCTAGATGGTTCCTTCAAAAGGCTAAGACTGATTTTTTTCCCCGTTCCTTGTATCTTACGCTCTCCTGGCTCTAATAACATCGACATCGACAAGCTTTAAAGCCCAAAGAGTGCTAGATTTTCTACAGACACATACCTCATAACAGCCTTTTGATCTGCTGACTAAAGTTTGGGTACCCAACATCCGGAAACCTTTCTCATCTTCAAGAAAACCGCTAACCTTGTGCCTGCCATCACCAACTTATGTAGGCCTACTTGTTCATATTTTTCTGAGTTATTGTCGCTCCTGACATTCCTGCATAGCGATCGTCTAGCGAACATCTTCAGTAATGGTTATCCTACTTTACATTCGGGTGCCCACTTGTTGACAGTGATGAAGGCAGATTCAACCTCCATCGATGTTGTCATCACATCCTCATGAATGTTTTTTTGAAAATACCTCTTTCTAACTAAACATAATGTAATCACAGCAGGGATTTCTTTCTTCTTCATTTCCAATTAAAATTACCCCTTTAAGCAGCTGCAACAATATAAAGATTCGTTCTGGTGAGTTTTAACATTGAGTAATACTCTGCAATGGACTAATTTTTGTAGGAAGGTTTTCCATGAGTGTCATTGAAATGTGATCTGGCAACTAATCCATGAATTTTGTTTCTCTGGTCAGAAACAAAATTATGGGATGATATTTGTTTCGCTGTGTAAAACTGATGATTAACGTCTTTTGTAAGTGCCGATATCTTCTTAATTCAGATATCTAAAGACGGCGGATATAACTGTTGAAACATTTTATTTCTAGAACTTCTTGTCATACAGCAGTACAGATTTTTGAAGACGCAAAACTGTGTTATCAAATAAAAGTTTTTGTCGTCAATTGTAAGTATGCAGACACCATAGCTTCACACGATCTCAGAGCTGCAAACGAAATATAACATAGTTAATGCATATCATATGTTATACGAGCACAAAGGCTTTTTTTCAAATTCCTTAAATTAGCGATAGACGACTTCAAGTTGCGGGCTGGGTCAGCTTAAGGCTTCTCCGATTAAATAGTTATATTTGCTTTTTTAATTACGTTTTCACGTTTGGTATTTAGAGGCAGGTGAGGATTTTTCACCATGAATTGGAAAGAAATGTGTCATAGCCTTTATGGAACACCATTTTCTCGGAGTGGTTCTGCGAAATGACGAAAAACCGACATCTGGATGGCCGCACTGGGAATCGAAGTCGGGTCCTCCCGTATGACAGGTCCGAACGTAACCGCTCATCCACAAGGCTCGGTCAGTAATAGCTAGGTTCAGATGTGAACATCTTGGATGATTCATAGAGTAGAAGGCGCTATTTCTCCCACTGGACCTAAATTTGTGTTATTCGTCACGCTGCCTTCCAGTAAACTGTTAAGATCCACAACGCATGCCAAACACAGGGACAATTTCAAAAGTTTTGGAATTACAGTTTAACACTAGGGATTTTCAAATAAAAACATAACATATAGTGCATGAAAAATAAGCAACCAAAATTCTGGAACGCGTCTATAATTGTAGGATCAAAACGAGTGTCAGCATCGTTTCTGAGAAGCTTGGTTTGCGTATTTAGAAGTTCCGTCCAAACATTCAGCTTGCCACATTAACTTGAAAATGTTTACCTACTACCAGAATGAAGGCCTTACATCATCGTCTCACTAGTCCACGAAAGTGTTCCCGTAACACCTGGCATGTGTAGTAGTATTCCTAAAGCTACCCCAGTTCTATTGCGTGTACTAAGGTGACCTACAGGAAGGTACACTAAGGCTTCTAAATGGACATGTAAGTAGAAATGAAGTCAAGAGAGAGGGAAGAGGAGGCAATCAACAGCAGAGGGTACTAACACATGCGCCCTCCTGCTCGATGAACTTCAGCACACTGTTATCAGAAAGTCTATGTGGGATAGCCTACTATACCCTGTTCACCCTCAAGTGGCAGCTCAAGGTCAAGTTCCCCTTGCCCCGCTCCTCACCTCACCCCACATCTCCCAGCTGAACGCCGTGTCAAGGTAGACGAGTGCAAAATTCCCCTTCTTTGTAGGTGTAAGGGCACCGGAGTGGGGATAGAGCAGACTGACTTTCAGCCACCTGTGTTAACTGAAAGGGCTAAAACAAATTTCAGATTTCGATACAAATAATCAAAAATCTAGTCCCGAAATTGACGGATAAACACTTTGATGACGGAAGATGCGCACGACGGTTGTTGTAGACCCATAATATGCTGATCGTGAAAATTATAAATTCAGTCTCCTGTGTACCTGCAAATAAAACAAAGGCAAAGAAGTTGGGAGTTACACCACTGATAATACACTGATCACAGCCCAAAATTTAGGCCAAATAAATTATACACTGCTACTATGGTTCTCGTAACGCCGAAATGACAATCGAATCCACATTCACAATTTTTGTTTATAGTTTCCATGAACCACCTAGAGATAATGTGAATAATTCGAATTCGCAACTGCCAAAATAATATAACAAACGAGAGTGCAAGAGAATGTTTTTAGTCAATGCTCTTATTGAAATGTTGATGGATCCTCTATCATTTTATAGATGAGCTGGAATACTGATCGCTCATGAATCTATTTAAAAATTATTTAAACTCATTTCACTGAAAACAATGTGAATATAAAACATAAGCGTTAGTACAAATATAAAATAGAATGAAGAATGTCGCTTTTATTACTTATGGGTAAAATACTCCCAATTACAGGTTTCTGAGGGCTTTAGGGTTGCGAGAGAAAGCTCTGCACTCCGTCTCATCACCTTGGCACTGTTGTGAAGCTGGTGAGTGAGCGGTAACGCTTGGGCTTCACATTTGGGAGTATACGGGTTCGAATCCCCAGGGCCTGCGCTAGGATTCTCGGGCCCCGGGTAAGCGTTCTTAAATAGTAACGTAACGGCTGGGGCCAGTGGTAAATTCATCGGATGGGACCCTCCTTCAGGCCAGATGGGCAACATTGTTATATTATTATTATTTTAGCTATACCACTGCCCGGGCGGATTCTTGGGCCGCGGGGCTCCTCCGACCATTCATCGGACACCCCCCCCCCCACCTCGGTTTGCGGGCCCGGGATACATTTGACCAGCTTACCCCTCCCCCCTAAAACCGCCCCTGCGAATCCCCGTCCGGCTATCCAGATTTCGATTTTCCCGAAATCACTCCAGGCGAATGATGGAATAGTTCCTTCAAAAAGCCATGGTCGAAATCCTTCCCGT
>JARYHS010008180.1:0-12825 GCA_031002005.1 Vandiemenella viatica
GCCCAAGTCCTATCGGCCTATTTGCCTGCTCAACGTACTTGGTAAAGTTCAAGAGAAAATTCTTGTCTGGCGCCTACAAGCGCATAGGAATATAATAGGAATGAATGTAAACCAGTACGGATTCAGAGCAGGCAGATCGACAGAGGGACGCTATAAACAGAGCAATGCAACTGGTTGGAACATGCACTAGTGATTATTTACTGGCAATATCAGTTGACATTAAAGGGGCTTTTGATAATCTCTGGTGGCCAGGTTTGTTTGCTCGGCTCAGAGAATTAAAATGTCCAAGCAATATATACAACTCATTTAGGGATTACTGTAGAAACAGATATGCCAAACTGAGATGTCCACGGATGACCATTGAGAAAAAATTGTCTAAAGGGTGTCCTCAGGGATTCGGTATGTGGCCCGATATTTTGGGATATATGTTTTGAAACTGTATTGTGTAGACTGGAAGGACTAGAAGGGTTGTTAGGCTTGGTGGCCTTTGCTGATGACCTGCTTCTGCTGATACAGGGAGGAACAAGAAGAGAAATTGAGCAGAGAAGCAATATCATCCTGGAGCAACTTGACAAATGGTGCACGGAGGTCAAGCTTAAGCTCGCACCCCAGAAGACTCAGTATATCATTCTGCGCAGGAAATCTGCATGCGGAATCCAACGATCAATGTTTACGGAAACAGCATAAAAAGGACAAGCAAGTGCAAATATCTCGGCATTACCATTGATGAGCGTCTAACATTTATGGATCATATAGAAGAAGTGTCCAGCAGGGCGAAGGTCGTTATGCATAAACTCATCAGCGTTGGACAAAGACGATTTCATCTTCCCATCCACGTGATGAGGCTCTATCATGACGCTATTCTGGCATCAATAGTGAGCTATGGAGCGAGTGTCTGGGCGAAACATCTGAAGAAAGTTAAGCCAAAAACAACGCTTAGAAGAGCCCAGAGGGGAGTCCTTTTAAGACTAAGTGGTGCATATAGCACCACCGCAACAGATGCTTTGACGACGGTTTTAGGTGTCTGGCCCCTAGACATGATGGTAAGAAAACGCGGTGCAATATACTGGCTAAAGTCCGGTGATAAGAGAGCAGCTGAAGAAATAGTAGGTCGACTGGTGGCAGCCAAAAAGGAAGTCATGTCAGCCCTCCTACAAGATTGGCAACATCAATGGAATATTAGCAGTACAGGTCGGAGAACTTACGGCATCCTTCCAGATTTCAAAGAACGGTTGGAACTGCAACATCTAAATCCTTCCGCTGGCTTAATACACTTCATAACCGGACATGGTCCTTATAACAGTTTGCTACACAGCAGGGGCCTCAAAGAATCGAGTCTATGCGAGTGTGGAGCGCAAGCGACACCTGAACATGTGGTTCTCGAATGCATTCTTCTTGCGGAAGCAAGGGAAATAGAATGTGAACAACTAATTGGAAAAGAGGTTGGAAGTATCATTAAAAACGGGCTGACTGCGAAATTCTGAGTCAAATAGCAGACAGGATTTCTGTGCACTACAAAACAAAATACCTTGAGCAGTTAGCAGGCTCGAGAAGGCACCAACAATGGAGAAATTAACTTCTAGCATGGCACTGCACATCAAAGGATATGTCATAAACAGGCACAAGAATGATAGCACCCTCTGGAGACCGACGCACCCGGCTATTCCAGAAGATCCTTCTGACGGGCTGGACGCTGTGTTACCGGAGGACACCGTTTTCTGTTGGAGGTCGTTCCTCAATACTGGACCGACAATTATTACAGTATCCGTAATTAACAGTAGAGTAGTTTATTTTGTAGTAGAGTACGAAAAAAAGAGAGAGATTATTTGTTTTGTTGAAGGGCGTGTTATATAACGAAACTTAATAATAATTGATACTGTAGTTAAAGACTTTTGTTGAAGTGCGTGTTATACAACGAAACATAATAGTAAACGATACCGTAGTTAAAGACTTCTTTCTCCTTAACATTTCGCTGCATTCAAGTCTTAGTCAGCTTATGGTATGCGGCGGATAGCCTGACAAAGCATTACTACATCAGCAGGAAGGTATAATGCCTACTAAGCGGCGCGGGCATTGACTGCCATGCCATGATGAAGAGGAAAAAAGAGATTATTTTTATACTTTATTATTGTTTATTTTTCTCACTTGAAAAAATTAAAATGATGTGGCAGCAAAAACGGAAAGGAGACAGCTATTAAATTAAGTTCCTTACGTAAGATATAAAAGAAATGATACAAGAGGAAATAAACTGTGACTTGATAGAACAAAGGAGATGTAATACACCTCCTCAGCACCAAATAGGATTTGGGATTCACAGCCACCGGAAGCCGGTGGCGACCCCTCTGAAGACCCTGGACGGTCTTGGTCATTCCAGAAATCGCATAATCGCATTTGATGGGCCACATCTCAAGGAATTCCGGAGGACGTCGATCCCGCTGAAGATCTATCCTAAAAAACTGACTTTTATTCTGTAGTTAGCAGTAGCGTAGTAAAATTTGTAATAAACTAGTGGTGGTGGGTTAATTAAGGGGTTATGTTACTAATATTAGTTTTTCGTTTATTAAAAATTAACCTATATGTAGTCAAGCACTTAAGTTTTTGTAATAAAATGCCTATACTTACAACAATACTGTAACTGTAAGCAACAACTCACTTGATTTCGCTAGGTAGCGGAAATCTATGTAACAACTTAATCGTATTGTTATTGTAAATATGGCCTAATTTAGATATTAGATGTTAGGCTGTAAAAAGTTGTAACAAAATAAAAAAAAACTCACGGAGATACAAAGTTTGTTGAAATAACAATTAATGAGGGGGGTAAAAATTAACCAAAAAAAAAAAAAAAACACTTGAAAATCCACAAAAGGTGGGTGCAATCAAGATAATAAAAGAAGTACACTTCTGGAAATTGAAATAAGAACACCATGAATTCATTGTCCCAGGAATGGGAAACTTTATATACACATTCCTGGGGTCAGATACAACACATGATCACACAGACAGAACCATAGGCACAAAGACACAGGCAACAAAGCATGCACAATGTCGGCACTAGTACCGTGTATATCCTCCTTTCGCAGCAATGCGGGCTGCAATTCTCCCATGGAGACGATCGTAGAGGTGCTGGATGTAGTCCTGTGGAACGGCATGCCAAGCCATTTCCACCTGGCGCCTCAGCTGGACGAGCGTTTGTGCTGGACGTGCAGACCGCGTGAGACGACGTTTCATCCAGTCCCAAACATGCTCAATGGGGGACAGATCCGGAGATCTCGCTGGCCAGGGGTAGTTGACTTACACCTTCTAGAGCACGTTGGGTGGCACGGGATACATGTGGACGTGCATTGTCCTGTTGGAACAGCATGTTCCCTTGCCGGTCTAGGAATGGTAGAACGATGGGTTCTATGATGGTTTGAATGTACCGTGCACTGTTCAGTGTCCCCTCGACGATCACCAGAGGTGTACGGCCAGTGTAGGAGATCGCTCCCCACACCATGATGCCGGGTGTTGGCCCTGTGTGCCTCGGTCGTATGCAGTCCTGATTGTGGCGCTCACCTGCACGGCGCCAAACACCGCATACGACCATCAGTGGCACCAAGGCAGAAGCGACTCTCATCACTGAAGACGACACGTCTCCATTCGTCCCTCCATACACGCCTGTCGCGACACCACTGGAGGCGGGCTGCACGATGTTGGGGCGTGAGCGGAAGACGACCTAACGGTGCGCGGGACCGTAGCCCAGCTTCATGGAGACGGTTGCGAATGGTCCTCTCTGATACCCCAGGAGCAACAGTGTCCCTAATTTGCCGGGAAGTGGCGGTGCGGTTCCCTACGGAACTGCGTTGGATGCGACGGTCTTGGCGTGCGTCCGTGCGTCGCTGCTGTCCGGACCCAGGTCGACGGGCACGTGCACCTTCCGCCGACCACTGTCGACGGGCACGTGCACCTTCCGCCGACCACTGTCGACAACATCGATGTACTGTGGAGACCTCGCGCCCCACATGTTGAGCAATTCGGCGGTACGTCCACCCGGCCCCCGCATGCCCACTATACGCCCTCGCTCAAAGTCCGTCAACTGCACATACGGTTCACGTACACGCTGTCACGGCATGCTACCAGTGTTAAAGACTGAGATGGAGCTCCGTATGCCACGGCAAACTGGCTGACACTGACTGCGGCGGTGCCTAACCGCTGCGCAGCTAGCGCCCTTCGACGGCCAACACTGCTGTTCCTGGTGTGTCCGCTGTGCCGTGCGTTTGATCATTGCTTGTACAGCCCTCTCGTAGTGTCCGGAGCAAGTATGGTGGGTCTTACACACCGGCGTCAATGTGTTCTTATTTCAATTTCCAGGAGTGTATATTTAGGTTTGGGATGGTGGCGGTATAACTTAAATAAAAATTACAAAGTTTTCGCATTTCAACAACATACGGCGGAAAACCCGTGAAGACTACATTTCAAAAATTACAGAGCTGAAAATATCTTAGATCATAAACGAACACGGGTAAGATGTTATAAAATAAAAATGCTTATAGGTTAATTTTGAAAGAAAATAATAATCAGGAAAGAACAAGAAATATTAATCGGTAAATGAAAGACACGTCAGTACCCCAGATATTAGTTCTATCCAAAGAACTCCCCTTCTCTCCAACATCCAAATTTTGATCATGCTGCTTTGGTCTGGGACTCATTAGCGTTCTGCCGCTCCTTGCGTTGGCGATATCATGTTGCCACCACAGGATTGAACAACATCAAGCAGAATGAAATTGAGTACAGCTTACAATAATTTAAATTTTCGTCTTCACTGGATCCACTCCAACTGCCACAAAACCATCCACTTATTCTGTTCCAAGAGTTCCTCACCTCCACTCCGTCTTCAGCCTCTTTCCTAAAGTCCATTATCAAAGTTCAAAAATCTAAACAACATGGAAACTCGAGCCATGAGAGAACTATCCAGAAACCAGAACATTATCATCCTCCATGCTGATAAGGGATCAACCACAGTAGTGATGGGCCACAATCACTATGAGGGTGAGGCCCTGAGGCAGCTTTCTGACGCAAACACCTACCTTCCACACCCTACAGATCCCACCACCTCCATCTGTCAGGAAATAAAAACGTTCTTGGACTTGCAGGGCCCCTAAAACAAGGTCTCTCTCTCCTAAGTCCCCAGACTTCCACCCTGTACCTCCTTCCAAAGACCACAAGGTTGGCAATTCAGGGAAACCTATAGTTGCGGTATACGGGTCACCCACAGAGTGGATTTCAGCCTTGGTGGATCAGCATCTCCAAACCTCTGTACAGAGTCTTCCCTCCTAAGCCAAAGATACCCCACACTTACTTGAACGTCTATCCACAGTCCACACACCTCTACCTTCAGACTCCTTCCTAGTTTCCATCGATGTAACTTCCCTCTTTATCAACATTCCACACTGTCAGGGCCTCAGTGCCCTGGAACACTTTCTACATCTGCGACCCCCACACAGCTGTCCTAGTACATATTTCCTTTCATCCTTGGCTCACCTGATTCTCTCCTAAAACTTCTTCACCTTTAATTTCAGAACATATGACCAGATCCATGGCACTGCTATGGGCAACCCGTATGGCCCCTTCCTATGCCAGCTTGTTCCTTGGTCGTCTGGATGAACGTTTTCTGAACCACACCACCCTCTAAACCCATTGTGTGGTTCAAATACATATATGATATATTTATGATTTGGACCTACGGTGAAAATCAAATCCTAGAATTGCTCCATTCCCTTAACAATGGCCATTCCATTAATTTCACCTGGACCTAATCCTGCACACACATCACGTTCCTTGATGTGAACATCATGCTCAGGCAGGGTGCCCTTCACACCTCTGTCCACATCAAACCACTAATCTACACCACGTCTACATTTTGACAGTTGCCACCCATTCTATACCAAACGTTCTCTCCACTACAGCCTTGCTATCCATGGCAGAACGCATCATTTCTGATGCTGAACCCCTCTCCCAATATTCCCAGATCCTATCCCAAGTTCTTATTTCCCACTCTTACCCAGCAGATCTTGTACATAAACAAATCACCCATGCAATCACCCAACCTCTATGTAACCACTCCCGCCTGGCATCTCTAAAATCCCTGCCTTTGTCACCTAGTTCTCACCTGGCCTCAAATCCATCAACCGAATCCTACAACAGGGGCAGGACTTCCTTTGCTCCTTTCCAGAAATGCACACACTCTTGCCAAAATTCGACGAGAAGGAATGGCCACGGACAAACAGTTCACACCCGGCAATTTGTATCTTCCAATACCAAACACTGCTAACTACCACAATTCTAACAACCTCAATCACTGTTTCACCATGAGAGCAATCAGAGTTTTCCCCGAAACCACCACCACTTCAGAACATCGAAAATGGGAACTAGCATACCATACTATCCCAGATACCAGACACCCACCTGACCTCAACCACCTATAAAATTCCTTTCTTTGACGCATCACTCATATTATTATTATTATCATTTAACTAGTTATAATATATTTATTTTCTCCAAAATTTATTTGTCGAAACTTGTTTGTCTAATTTTTTTTGTTTCAATATTTCATACCCTTTTGTATATTACGAATTCGACCACCATCAGCAATAATACATATTTATATATAACATCTCAGTCTCTCCCCGACGTATTGATAATGCACTTAGTCGGTGTGTGCACAGTTCCTAAACTACATGACTCATCTCCTCCAGCATGAATTTGGTGTAAACCGAAATATTTTGTATTCTTGTGTTTCATCATATATCTCCTTGACCCGTTGCAGCCTTCAACTTTGGTGAGTGTGTAAGACGACAAGCTTATGCCAGGGGTTAGCATAAATACTTGGTCTCAGCTATAACCGTGTGTAGCCTAGGAAGTTACAGTTCTGACTTATTTAATGACTTGGTCACCACATAGATTTTAATCCAAAAACTATGAAAAGGTAAAGTTCAAATGATGTTCACTAGTCCATTCTTGTTTGACAAATATATTCTTCAAATTTTACAAGTCAGAAAACTGTTCAGGCAATCAAACAAATTTTCCGAAAAACCTTTTACAGATTCGACCAACCATTCGAGCATGACCAAACCTCACGCCCCCCAGTTACTTAGCTACATGAGGTTTTTAACTTGACTTTCACCCATGACTTCAAAATTCAACCATTTCCGCGCAGGTTGTTAATACGCCGCGCCACGAGCCCAAACTAGCTAACGCCCTACATAACTAGTAATGCAAACTGAGACTGCTGCTGTTTGAATGGAGAGAGTGTAGCTTCTGGAGGGGGTATTTATAGAATCGATGCTGCGTGAGCCGTGGAAAGAACCTTTCTCTGACTTTCCCATGAAACTGATCAGAAAACTGATCAGTTACTGACGAATATTTCACAATACAATTTGATCTTGACAACAAAAATAATCCTCTCTGAAATTTTGGTAGTTGCTAGATATTATTAGAAACGTCAAATTAAGTTAATATAAAATTTTTCGTAACTATTAATAGTTTCACCAGAAAAGAGTCATTAATATGTGATTGCCATAACTTTTGAAATATTACTCGTATCAAACTAAAACAAATGACATTCTATTCTCCTATTGCTCATTTATCATCTGATATCAAATAAAGTATTTTACCTAATTTTGAAAGTGGGATAAAGTTTGAAAACAAAATTTGATGATTTGAAATATTCAGAATATCATCTTGAAAATAGCTTCAAACAAATTTCCATATTTAAAAACGTTACTGTAAAAATTTGGAATCTCTAAGTATATTCCCTGATTTATTACGAATTTTAGAATATTATTCCTCCCGAATGCACATCAAATTTGAGCTAGACTGTGCAAGCGTTTCTGGCACCAAAACCTATTTTATTTTATTACAGTCAAATGCTTTAATATTATGAAATAAAACTTGTTCAAAAATCTTTATCTATACAGGGTGTTACAAAAAGGTATGGCCAAACTTTCAGGAAACATTCCTCACACACAAACAAAGAAAATATGTTATGTGGACATGTGTCCGGAAACGCTTACTTTCCATGTTAGAGCTCGTATTGTGGACGGCTGTGATACAATACGCCATTCTCCAGGGCTGCATCAGCGCATCAGGGATGCCATGCGACGGAGGGTGGATGCATGTATCCTCGCTAACGGAGGACATTTTGAACATTTCCTGTAACAAAGTGTTTGAAGTCACGCTGGTACGTTCTGTTGCTGCGTGTTTCCATTCCATGTTTAATGTGATTTGAAGAGAAGTAATAAAATGTGCTCTAACATGGAAAGCAAGCGTTTCCGGACACATGTCCACATAACATATTTTCTTTGTTTGTGTGTGAGGAATGTTTCCTGAAAGTTTGGCCATACCTTTTTGTAACACCCTGTATATCTATAAATGAGAAAACGAGAAAGTTCGGATGTGTGTTTGGATGTACTTTTGGAATCAATAACGCCTTAATAAATCAACATATTTAAATGAAATTTGGCATGAAGTCAGTTAATTGCGTGCGAAGTGACATAGGATAGATTTTATCCCGCAAAAACACATAGTTCTTTTAGAAATTGCCATTAATATCAATTCGGAAACAACAAAGAGTTTCCTACTTCGTAGATAGCCGTGCCACGTTTACTCTTTGCTTTTTACGTAAATCGCAAACACTACTTTTCAGAAATAAAAGCAAAAACCTTCTTACATATGCAAGTTTGTGTTTAGTTTAAAAGCCATAAAACCGACGCACTTGACAAATAATAGTTTGGAAGCAGGAAATATAAAACTGTACTTAACCTTAAATTTAAAAAAAGGTAGGTACTGTTGTCAAGTTCGCAAAGAGATGTTTTCATTTGCGTACATAAAATAGTATGACATATCAAATAATACACCATAATTGAAAAAAAAAAAACGTATAAAATGCTATGAGTATACCATCACGAAAGTCGGTTCACTAAAAGTGCAAAATGTCGTAGTTCTATCTCGGTTTAATTTATTTCCTGTTTCTTTTTTTGTTGCTATACAGGGGAGTAGTTTACGTCGCGATACATCACGTCACACCGTGACGTAGTGCTTATTAAAGTTTCTCTTACGTAAATAACTGATAACTAAATTCCTCTTGCCTTTTGCTGTGACAAGAAGGTTTTGTTTTCATTCTGGTCCAGGCAGAATTTCAATCTAACCACAATCTCCGTTAATATTGTCGCTACAAAATCAAAGCCTCAATCACAATAATTTTATCTTAAGTTATTGATGTGTATCGGACGTAAACTTGAACCTACAGTCTCTGTATTACAAATTATTTTTGCCGAAATTTAAAACTTAACTAACCCTTTTTATTTTTTGTTCAGAATTTTTGTACAAATAATAGAGACTATGATTCACGAAACTGCTTTTTACTTACTGTTCAATATTCTGCAAATATCTATCGAATGCTACACTTAAAACGAATATATTCAATGGGCTAATGTAGAAACTTATTGTTTCATGAAGTAACAGTGGAAGTCGTTTACAACACAATACACAATTTACAAGGAGCATATGAAAGCTGCTTACTTATTACTAATAATAACTAAGTTCTGCCTTATGCTGTAACAAAAATCAATCTGGTCCAGGCATCATTTCAACCAAACCACTATCTCTGTTAATACCGCTACAAAGTCAAACTATATGAATGCAATTATAACCTTACTAAATCACGAGCAGTAACAGTCACTTTATCGAGATGTTAACTTGACCAGCAATATTAACGAAAGTTGTCTTAGAGTTGTAGAGAATTATGGACTTTTCGTTGTACACTGTAAGTTACAAGCATTTTAGTATAATTTTTTTAATTACGTTACTCCAATAACTGTCATGATGCTGATGACATACTTCATGCGGATGAATGTAGTTTCAGATGAATTCAGTATTTAATTTACACATTTGCCAACGTCATTATTTGGGTTCATTTAGTATCGCGATCTGAAATAATGAGTCAAGTTTATTTCGCCATTCATAACGTCACTAACATGCAATAGGCCCTATAGTGAATGTATTAATGCGCAACTGATAGAAGCTTTGATTTTCTAGCGGTAATATTAGCTGAGTTTGTGACTTGGCTAGAAATGCAGCCTGGGCCAGAATGAAACATTATTAGTTATTTCAAGAGCGCTATTTTAGTGATGTCATGTGTTGCTTTGTTCCGATATTGTATCAAAAGATTTATAATAAGCGTGGATGATTTAGCAGAACACGTGGCGTTGACCGATTTTTGAAATTTATAAATGTTTTATTCAGATAGTGGAGTGGCAGACAAGTGGAGTGGTAATTTGCCGGCAGACATTCAATTCTGTTGGCAGATTGAGAAACCAATTATGAAGAAAGAATCAATTACTATTTTAACACTGAAATTTATATTTTAGCGCAGAATTAATGGCTCCAAACGAATGAACTATAGTAAACTGGTCTACAGGCAATTCAACTGTTTCCACAGATAGAGAAACCATTACCACAATACCACTGATCATTATGGATAAAAGGATCAATTACTACTATACATACTACTATAATATCTAAATTTCTGTTGATGGAACCAATATATCCTCAAAACAAAATCAATATTCAAAGAGTTAAGTTCTATTTTTTTTAAGATTTTTTTCAGATATTCAATGCAAATCAAAATATTCATTTTTAGTATTGCAATTTTTTTTTAACGGAAATGAACGTTCTTGGGCCACTTATGTATTATTTGCTGTTTGGATGTTAGTATTTTTTGCTGTTGTTGATATTTAGTCGATTCCATCAATGTATGCTAATATTTTGACGTTTCGAGCTTCCATTAGTTAAAACTATATTCATTTTTATTCGCGAGATGAAATTAGTAATTTTAAGAGATGCTGGGTAAACGAAATTCAAATATTTCAAAGAAATGTAAGAAAACTAGGGCTATGAAAATAGCCAAAACCTAGGAGACAAATCCCCAATATTGTAATACGGATATATTAAACTGAAAATACTCCTAACAAACAGAATATTTTTATTGTTTTAAAAATTCAGTGAAGTAGTTGTGGAACATAAATAAATTTTTGTTATTTTATTGCAACATTTATTACTACTATTACTAATAAAAATAGCTCTAAAATAAATTTATGGTCGTATTGACCTGGTGACAAGGCTTCTTTACGTCTCCGCAATCAGCCCCTTTCGTAGCCTCTTAACGTAACCCAGTAATCCTACCGGACATAGAGGACTCACAGTTCAACACGGAATCAGAACTAAGTGAGCATTCTGGCGTAATTCACATCACACAACAACCTATGCCAGAGGTGAAGGTCGAGCTAAGGACCTTTGAAAATCCTCGCCGAGACTGGGATTCAAGCTGGGGACTTTTCCATCTCCAGTTGGACGCCCTAACCACTGAGCAACCAGACCTCTCAAAAAATCTTATATTACTACACTCTTCAACGCGGACGAAGTCGCGGGTAACTGCTAGTAATACTATAAATGCGGAAGTAAGTCTCTGTCTTTTGTTACGTTTTGACAACTAAATGTCTATACCGATATTGATGGAATTTGACAAGAAAATCTGTAGGGACGGCACAGGACTTTTTTTTTCGGTATGATTAACAGTTTTAGTCACAAAATTTTAAGAACTTATCGAATGGTGACAGAGAGACGGATGTGTGTGTTAGTCTGTAATGTTATATCGCTTGCACAAGCTCTGATTTTCGTGCATTATGTAAGTGTATAATTTGTTAATAAATTTCGTTTAGAGAAAAAATGTATTATTTAGTATAGATGTCGATTTTCTCTGTCCTATTACTTTGTGTCTGCTTAAATATTTCTGGTCCCAGTTTATTTTGCCTTCTTTTTTGACATGCCTTGTGGGCGTAAACTGGCCTAAGTTGTAGCTCTAGCAGATCACGAGCAGCTAAAGTTATTAGAACCCAAGAATCGGATACTCATGCTGAAGAAAGAAGAAAAGAGCAAGCTGAAATAAACCTGCCCTTAGTTAACTTCTCTCCCCACCCCCCACATATCCCCACACCTTCGTTTGTTTTCCTGTTTTTAGATATGTTGGAAATTGATTCTCTTCAAGAGACAGGTTCGGTGGTAGAATTATATAGTAGTGGCTTTCCGGTCATATTATGCCGAATCGGTGTTGTTTGGTACCAATCCTTTGCTACCAACAACTTTCTATATTCAACTCTGGCAAAGAAATTCTTAATCCACGCGTACGAAGTCGCGGGTATCAGCTGGTATTTACATAAACTTTACTCTGAACATAATTTCTTCTCATGAATTCCCGAATAAGACTGAAATATTTAACTTTTACATGAAGCACATGTCTTGTTATACCAAATTATATTCAAAAATGATCTTTAAAATCCATGAAACTTTCTAAAATTTTAATATGTTGTTTTAACCAAAATTACGCTACTTTCTATCTATCACTTGTCTTCTTAACTGTTTTCTAATGACTGAATACTTCGATTTTAGAGTGGAAAATTACTTGACAAAATTCTTGTTATAATATGATATCGAAATAAAATTGTCTTAGGCTTAGTGTCTATGCTGTCCATGGATATTGTATATTCTCTGTGGTGAATAAAACAGAAGATGTGCTGTTGCATTCTTGCTTAACCGTGAAACGGGACGTGTTTTAATAGGTTATGGGCCCAGACTGTGACCCAGAGTTATTTTCTTCGCTATTCCAGTAAACAGAATACGGAAAAGTCGTAATCTTATAAATAATTAGTTACGCGCTTGAAGATGGCTTCGAATTTTGTAGTTAACGTGCCTAAGCTTAAAGGCAGAGACAACTACGATGTATGGGCTTTTGCA
>JARYHS010008182.1:0-19643 GCA_031002005.1 Vandiemenella viatica
ATGTTAACTTTGCTGTTTTTATTACTTGTTTGAGATATTTCATTCAGTTTTGTTTGCTTACTCCGGCGAATTGTAAACGTCGGGTATTGCTTGCTTTTGCTGATCTAATTGTGTTTAACGTAACGTTAATTACTACCCGACCGTGTATGGCCATAAGACTCAATAAATGAGGTTTTATTTTGTGTCTGAAATTCATGGTTCTAGTTAGTAACCTATTAGATCCCCTTATAGCATCATATTATATATATGTTTTCCATTTTCAGGAATTATTTCAGAATTATTAATAATTCCCCCCTCCCGTTTTTGGCAACTCACCTTTTATGCAAATCAGGCAACAGCCTTATTGTATTTAATACAATATTAGAGTTAGGGAGTCGGAAAAATTTCTTTTGTAGGTATTAGGGATGGTGATTGCAATAAATTACGAAGGAAGGTGGTGAATGATTTGCTAAAAACTCTAAAAGAATGTAAAAATTAAAATTCGTTAAGGATAAAAGTAAATGATTATGGAATGGGGAAGGTGAGAGAATTTACACTCAAAGAAAATATAAAAAAAGGAGAAATTGTAGATAGGTAACCAGTGAAATTACCATTAGAACGTGTGCTCTATTGCAATTAAATTATTGGTAAACTAAATATGGTAGCTGTAAGACACTCTTTCCGTTTCAATGCAATTAAAAAATTAAACATCTATAAATAATTTATGTGTTAAGAAAGTATATTTTATGCTCGAGTGTAGAAAGACCTGCTATCGGGATGGGTTTGTTTATATGTATTTTTGTCTTTCCTGTGGGCAGTGGTGAGAAATAAGGAACTGCCTGTGTGGAGCTCCTCAGTGCACTGAGAAGCCTCACACTGGATTGAAGAGGTACAACGGATCCTGGCACGAGCCTAGACCTACTTACTATCCGTTTGCAGTTTTTAGTCGCATTTTCGCACCCATCAGTGCGAATGTCGGGACGGACCCCAATCTCTGTCTCATAAACTACACGTTTCGCAAACAAAAAATAAACTATAATTTTATAAATAACTCCGCCAACAAATAACTGTTTTGGTTAATTTTTATTTTATTATATACCCCAGACGCGTTTCGCCATTGTGGTGTAGGGCATCATCAGTGGCTGTAAATGTGTTTTTTTTTCATGTGTGTTATTACTGTTACTATCTACACCACAACTCTTCATATATATAAAAGGTGGTGCTATTTGGACCACGGGACTATGTGGATCAAAACAAGTAAATTGTTCTTTGCGCATATTTTGCGCACATCCTGGACGTCATATGCAGTGTTGTAGAAGAAAGCACAAGAAAAATTGAGTAAATATCTTCAACGAGTATCACACGAAGTATATTTGAAATAGCTGCAGTAATTGCTTCCTGTATAGAAAACACGCTGATGTAGTTTCCAGTGTTTGAAATTTAAGATCTGACGTGAAACAAGATAGCTGATTTGTGCATTTTTTGTATGTATTATGGACTGCAAGGATAGCTTAACAGTTCTGTATCACTACTAGTTGCCAGACAAAAGGTAGAATGAGAAACAGCCTTCAGTCACTAGAATACAACTTTTATTGTATTACACAATGCATTTCGGACCCTGTGGATCCATCTTCAGGTTACTATGGTATTTACATTTGGTTTTAAATTTTCCTTAAGCGAGATTCGTGCCTAGTAAAGTTTGTTCCTGCGCTGAAAAATGATTTCAAGTAAGTGACGAGAACACGTTTATTATGAGAGAAAGTACAAAATATGAAAACATTGCGGAAAACTTACCAGAATTGACGAGATTGTGAATAATTGGTAATATATACATATTTATTGCGGAGCACTGTACTAGACACGATGTCGTTTAAGATGCACATGTTTACATAAACACAACACAACAGTTTACAGATGATGTGTGTTACAAGTTATTCAAAGATGAAATTTATCATTCGTTGCCAGAGTATATCGGGTCGGTGAACTTTTCTTGTCTCTAGTATTTAAAAATTAAGCTGAAAATAAATCTTTAAAAATATTAAAGTAATAGTGGCTAGTAAAGTCTACTTGTTCATTTAACATATGTTCTTGGCTTTTTATCTTGTGGAGGAATATTTCTAACTGTTCTAACAGATCAATTTTCTTGGCATTGGACTCCATATGTAATACTGCTAAATTATTTTGAATGTCGTTAATAACATGCTTTGTGTCATACATGTGTTCTGCAATGGCTGATTTCTCGAAGTGGTTTAATCTAAAAGCGTTCATGTGTTCCTTTGAAACGGGTTTGAAAATTTCTGCCAGTTTTACCGATGTAGTATGCTGGACAGTCTGGGCATGATATTTTGTATACTCCACTGTTCTTGATTTTCTGTTTGTCTGTTTTTATGTCATGTTCTAATAGGTGTCCTAGCTTATTGTTAGTGGAGAATGCTATTGCTACGTTGGTTTTCCTAAATAAGTTGGCAATTTTTTGTGATATGGGACCTAAATATGGAATGTTGATATATATTTTCTTCTCTTTACCTGAATTATACTGTGTTATTGTATTGTTATTTTTCTGTATTTTGGTGGATAATTTGTCAATTAATTTGGGTGTGTAGCCATTGTTCACTGCTATGGTTTTTATTGTCTCTATTTCTTGTTTGAGGATGTTTTTCTCTAGGTCCAATGAATGTGCTCTGTGTAGCATTGTCCTGAAAGCCTGCATGTTTGTGTGTAAGGGGGTGGAATGATGTACTGTCTATAGTTGTGTCTGTGTATGTGTGTTTCTATATATGTTGAATGTGTGTTTTTGTTGTATGTTAGTGATTCCGAGATCTAGAAAATTTATGCTATGGTTCTCTTCATGTTCAACTGTGAACTTTAGGTTTTTGTGGAGAGAGTTGAAGAGCTCAAGTACTTCTTCAACTTCTTCTTTGGTGCCATCCAGTAATAGCAGTGTGTCATCTACATACCTCCAATAATAAACAATTTTATCTTTAAGTTTACTGTTATCTTTAAAAAACTTATTTTCTAAGTGGTTGAGAAATACATCTGCCAAGAAACTTGAAATACTACTGCCCATAGCCAGTCCTTCTTTCTGCTGGTACACTTTCTTATTGAAGGAGAAATAATTATGTGATAATATAAGTTTCAACATGTCATTAATTTCTAATATATCTTGAATTGCTATTTTCTTATGTTTTAATAAATTATTTACAACTATTTCTATTGTCTCTTCTATTGGTACATTAGTGAACAGGTTAGTTACATCAAAGGAGGCTAGCCTAGCATTCATAGGAATTTCTATATTTTTAATTTTAGTAGCTAAATCATTTGTGTTCTTTACTGAGTATGATGTCTCAAAGGTGTAATATTGCTTCAGAATTTTATACAGTACCTGAGAAACTTTGGAAGCAGGTGTGTTGTTGGAATTAACAATAGGTCTTATTGGGATGTTAGGTTTATGTATTTTGGGTTGTGCTCTCAGTCTAGGTGCAGTGGGGTTCATAATAATACATGATCTTGTTTGTTGGTCAGTAAATAAAAAGTTACAGCTGCTGACCATTTTTCTGATTTTGTTCTGGAATTTTACTGTTGGGTCTGTCTTCAGTTCAATAATATTGTTTTCAGAAAAGAAATTGGTTACTTTAGTGATATAGTCATCTTTGTACATAATTACTATAGAGTTACCCTTGTCAGCTTTAACAGTCATGGCGTTTTTGTGATTTAGTTTCTTGTTTATAGTATCAACAAGTTTCTGTTCTATCTGCATTATTTTGGGGGTTTCTTTATTGTGGTTTTTCTCATTCTGCATGATTTTGTTTATGTTGTATGCCATTACAGTCTGTTCGGTGTTATTTAAGTTAGCTGTGTCTGCTGCTTTCTTGGTTTGTACAATGAGGTTTTTTAGATTATAGTTATTTAATTTGGGCTTTATGTTATATTTTAGACCCTTTGTAAGCAGTTGCTTTTCTTTTTCACTAAAGGGGATGTCAGTTTGATTAATAACTCTCTCATAAAATTGTTTAGTGTGGGAAGTTGTGTTTGTTTGGGCTTGATGAGATTTCTGTTGTATGGATTCTAACTTTTTTTGGTGCTTGTCTGAAATTACATTTTGTATATTTCTGTAACATTCGTTATATAGTCCTTAACATATTCTAGTTGTAGTGGATGTAATGTATTAGCTAATTCTAAGTATGTATAATAACAACATTTATTAATTTCATCTTTTTTCTTGTAGAGCATTTTTATTTCTGTATTTATCCAGAGTTTTTCACACTTCTTTTTTGTAAATTGAGCTGCTGGGGAACTGTTTTTGATCTTCACTTGGACGTAATTAGGTTTAAGACCTTGAGATTGGCATTCTTTGTTGAATTTTATATGGGCGATCAGTTTCACTAGTTTTACTTTATGGTTTTTGTATGTATATATTGTTTTAAGTGCTTGGCTGGGCAAATTTAATTTAATTTTATCCATAATTCGCTATATTGACGTGACTGTATTAATCAGACAAAAGGTAGAATGAGAAACAGCCTTCAGTCACTAGAATACAACTTTTATTGTATTACACAATGCATTTCGGACCCTGTGGATCCATCTTCAGGTTACTATGGTATTTACATTTGGTTTTAAATTTTCCTTAAGCGAGATTCGTGCCTAGTAAAGTTTGTTCCTGCGCTGAAAAATGATTTCAAGTAAGTGACGAGAACACGTTTATTATGAGAGAAAGTACAAAATATGAAAACATTGCGGAAAACTTACCAGAATTGACGAGATGGTGAATAATTGGTAATATATACATATTTATTGCGGAGCACTGTACTAGACACGATGTCGTTTAAGATGCACATGTTTACATAAACACAACATAACAGTTTACAGATGATGTGTGTTACAAGTTATTCAAAGATGAAATTTATCATTCGTTGCCAGAGTATATCGTGTCGGTGAAACTTTTCTTATCTCTAGTATTTAAAAATTAAGCTGAAAATAAATCTTTAAAAATATTAAAGTAATAGTGGCTAGTAAAGTCTACTTGTTCATTTAACATATGTTCTTGGCTTTTTATCTTGTGGAGGAATATTTCTAACTGTTCTAACAGATCAATTTTCTTGGCATTGGACTCCACATGTAATACTGCTAAATTATTTTGAATGTCATTAATAACATGCTTTGTGTCATACATGTGTTCTGCAATGGCTGATTTCTCGAAGTGGTTTAATCTAAAAGCGTTCATGTGTTCCTTGAAACGGGTTTGAAAACTTCTGCCAGTTTTACCGATGTAGTATGCTGGACAGTCTGGGCATGATATTTTGTATACTCCACTATTTTTGATTTTCTGTTTGTCTGTTTTTATGTCATGTTCTAATAGGTGTCCTAGCTTATTGTTAGTGGAGAATGTTATTGCTACGTTGGTTTTCCTAAATAAGTTGGCAATTTTTGTGATATGGGACCTAAATATGGAATGTTGATATATATTTTCTTCTCTTTACCTGAATTATACTGTGTTATTGTATTGTTATTTTTCTGTATTTTGGTGGATAATTTGTCAATTAATTTGGGTGTGTAGCCATTGTTCACTGCTATGGTTTTTATTGTCTCTATTTCTTGTTTGAGGATGTTTTTCTCTAGGTCCAATGAATGTGCTCTGTGTAGCATTGTCCTGAAAGCTGCATGTTTGTGTGTAAGGGGGTGGAATGATGTACTGTCTATAGTTGTGTCTGTGTATGTGTGTTTTCTATATATGTTGAATGTGTGTTTTTGTTGTATGTTAGTGATTCCGAGATCTAGAAAATTTATGCTATGGTTCTCTTCATGTTCAACTGTAAATAGAGACAATAAAAACCATAGCAGTGAACAATGGCTACACACCCAAATTAATTGACAAATTATCCACCAAAATACAGAAAAATAACAATACAATAACACAGTATAATTCAGGTAAAGAGAAGAAAATATATATCAACATTCCATATTTAGGTCCCATATCACAAAAAATTGCCAACTTATTTAGGAAAACCAACGTAGCAATAACATTCTCCACTAACAATAAGCTAGGACACCTATTAGAACATGACATAAAAACAGACAAACAGAAAATCAAAAATAGTGGAGTATACAAAATATCATGCCCAGACTGTCCAGCATACTACATCGGTAAAACTGGCAGAAGTTTTCAAACCCGTTTCAAGGAACACATGAACGCTTTTAGATTAAACCACTTCGAGAAATCAGCCATTGCAGAACACATGTATGACACAAAGCATGTTATTAATGACATTCAAAATAATTTAGCAGTATTACATGTGGAGTCCAATGCCAAGAAAATTGATCTGTTAGAACAGTTAGAAATATTCCTCCACAAGATAAAAAGCCAAGAACATATGTTAAATGAACAAGTAGACTTTACTAGCCACTATTACTTTAATATTTTTAAAGATTTATTTTCAGCTTAATTTTTAAATACTAGAGATAAGAAAAGTTCACCGACACGATATACTCTGGCAACGAATGATAAATTTCATCTTTGAATAACTTGTAACACACATCATCTGTAAACTGTTATGTTGTGTTTATGTAAACATGTGCATCTTAAACGACATCGTGTCTAGTACAGTGCTCCGCAATAAATATGTATATATTACCAATTATTCACCATCTCGTCAATTCTGGTAAGTTTTCCGCAATGTTTTCATATTTTGTACTTTCTCTCATAATAAACGTGTTCTCGTCACTTACTTGAAATCATTTTTCAGCGCAGGAACAAACTTTACTAGGCACGAATCTCGCTTAAGGAAAATTTAAAACCAAATGTAAATACCATAGTAACCTGAAGATGGATCCACAGGGTCCGAAATGCATTGTGTAATACAATAAAAGTTGTATTCTAGTGACTGAAGGCTGTTTCTCATTCTACCTTTTGTCTGATGTTACTATTAGTTAACCCCTTGCCGCAGTTGGGGACGCGCGCTAAACGGACAGCGTGATGCGTGATGCGTGAGGCAATCGCAGTAGAAGCCGACGAGCAGCAGACACCTGTTATATAGCAATAAGCTTACTTGTTCCACGCGATACTGTTCTTGTGGACGTCAACATTAATTTAATCCTTGTTCCTTTTTTATATACATATATTTTTATACAATATCTCAATCAATGTTTCAACATATTACTACTATAAATCCTGCATAATAGACAAGAAATAACAATTTCAGAACTATACACGAACAATGCTTTAATAGAAATTATAATCTTCCTGGGCGTCTTCAGAAGTAATGTAATAACGCGACTCCTAAAAGTAAATATTGTCAACAAAAAATTTAATTACAAGAATTAATGCTCCCCTTGCACGAATATCTAATAGGAAAATACTAAAAACTCTAAAAATTAGTAGTCCAGCATGCTATGGTACTTTTGAAAACATTGTGGTTTACGTTTGGTCCGCACTTAGTTCCACGAGTCTCACTCGTAATAGCCAAGTTAGGTACGGCAAGTGGTTAATCATTTACAAACGGCGAAATGCACCAATTCAAAAACAGTAACACTAAATATTTCCGTATCTAATTTACAGCAATATTTTGATTGTTTATTCTTTTAAAACACAGTAACTTAGCTGGGCCTTCAGATATCCCTGAATCTTTTTATTTTTGTATTCGGGTCTACGCCTCTTCGACTTCGAGGACGTTAGAGGCGGGAGAGAAGTGGGGACGAGAAACTTGAAGGAACTCTGTCATGGCCTTTTTTAATTAAAACCAGCCCGGCATTCGCCTAGTGTGATTCAGAGAAACCTGGATTTGAATCCCAGGCCTGAGCGTTATTGCTCACCCATCACGCCCCGTCTGGATTTCGTAACGCAACATTTGTTTGGATGGTGGTCTCGTGTCGCCTCGCTTGGCGGGGTTTGTTTTTGGTACAACTAACAAACATTTAAACTGTGATCGAAGTTTAGCAGGAGACTGAGGATTCAGGGAGACTGGAATCGGTGACTCAAGGGAAGATACGGATTTCCCTTAACACCGTTCCTTCGGGGAACATCTACCACAAGGAGTTTTGTGGTTAGTTTCCAGAAGGTCCTATGTTATGAAGTATATCCGCCGCGAATTCCTGTTAAAACATTCGTGGCATGTACGCTGTGTGCCATTATGAGGACAGACGGTTGCACGAAGTCGGGTAGTATACTGTACTTCAGTTGGAAAACAACTTGCTCACGCCAGACAGTTCATGAGATAACTTATTCCGAGTGTATTGATACACTGCTTAGAGATAAAAGCAAAACCTCTCACTGTGGATTAACATGGAAAATGTTTAGATTGTTACCATTTGTGACAATTTTGTTCGGCTGTCAAATCAATTCCAAGACGAAAGAAAAGGACTTTTACAACAGGATTAACTTGAAAGAAGATAAAAAAAACTGTGCAAAGATTTGGTTGTCCAGTCAACAGAGAATGCGTTGACTACATTAAAATTTCCAAATTTTTGGTCGTGAATCGATTGTGACTGCATCTTAAGTAACAGAGAATACCGGTACCTCATAAAAGACTGCAAGCAATACGGCTAGCTGAATGATTTTTGTGTGTCTCATCATCTTGAGATTTAGTAATAATGATTGTTCGTTTTGACATATAGCCTAGAATATCAGTTGTGCTGCTTTAATCACAAAGATGTATGGGAAGAACTTGGTACAGGGCTTTAATAACTAGGGTTTCCACCTTTTTATGGAATAATAAGAGTACATTTGTGTTTTGGCATCGCAAAAATATAGTACACTATATAGGAACAGAGTACAATTATTTTTTATGTTTGACCACACGTTTTTCATTGCTTTTTGACACAATTATAATTACTTGTTCTTCATAATCTCTTCCACAGCATCTGTACAGTATATATTAAAATTATGAGCTCATAACTTACTAAGCAGAGAGCATATTTCTTTCATCTCTCCACTTTGCATTCCTGACGTAAAAAAAACTCTCTCAATGACTGCAGAAGTGTCAGGGACAGATAAAAGAAGTTATTTTAAATATATTTGGAAAAGCTTCACTTTTATTGAATATGTACTCTCATTTTTGAGAAGTTGGCAAACCAATAAAAATGCTATTTGCGTGTTTTCCATGCAACTCATTCAGCAGTATTTTTTCTTTTTATAGCGGAAACGGTTCTTAGCATTTTAAAGTTGATGCAGATTTAAAGCTTCAATAACACACACAAAATGTTTATTTTGAATGGCTGATTCTAAATTAAATTTATTGAATGAGAAGAACCAATTTTCTCCAGTGAAATAAGATCATTTCTCTAGATAATCAATAGCATTGTCGTTCAGATATTATTTTTGTATGTAAAAAAAATTCTATTAGTGAGGTGAGAATATGTATTTTTACGTTCCTGTGAGAGATCTTGAGACACGTTCTGACTGAACTGATGTTCAGAGAGCACTGACGCCCTGTATGATTCATCCTGGATTTAGACATACCGGCAGCGATTCTTAGTCAGTTACATTCCTTTGAGCGGGAATTACAATAGTATCCGTGAACCGTGGCACGTTGACCAGTTCGGAGACTTCTAATCGTTGCACAACATCACACTTTTAGAAATCCTTGTGCCATTGTTAGGATGACTAATCACCTTCCTTACTCATCACGAGTAACTAAGCAGCTACACTATCAGTGTTGTAATGCTTTTCTCGAATTGCAGTTTCCCATACGACCGATTCATTGAATCATATCTAGAATAGCTCTCAACAATCCGTCACGGAATATAGCAACCTATAGTACTACGTTCGGAAACGTCTGTTAAGCTGAATATAAAACGGATGAACATTCCAGATCGGTAGTTCAGAATACATAAGCCAATTGACTTAATAATAAGCAGGAATTTCACTACTATCCAGAAAGTGAACTTAGCTAATATTCTATGATGGAAGTTGTACTATCTTTTTGATGGCGCTAATTTTTCGTATTTTCGGAGTTTTAATAGGAAAAATCTTAATATATCAAAAATGTTTCCGACTTGTTTAGAATCTGTTCCGTACAAGAAGCCCCACTGGTTGTAGGTCAAAGCTTGCTCCAGATTTTGGGATCGCAGTGTTGCGATTTCCACTTAGTTCATTATTGCACGGAACCCGTTGGGTGAGCGGTGGGCCTCTCATACACAGAGAACTTGGGTTCGATTTAAGGTCAAACCAAGCAGATTTCAGTATTGCATGATTACTTGAAATCTCACAGAGCGAATTTTGATATCAATAAGAGGAAGCCAGGAAGACAGCAAAGGTGGTTTGTTTCCGATGGAAGTTGCTAAAAACAGAAGATGCAATAAATTTGGGATAAGTATTGCTAAAAGTCGTATGTTGGGCTGAAAAAGACAGTGTGTTGTTAGGGAGATTCAGATAGCAGTGATTAGAAGAACTCACTGAATTGCAGTATTAACTATTGGACGCTACAAGTCGCTTTGTCGGCGTATTATGTGCAGTGTCTACTGATTTTTGTCAATGTTTTTTTTCGTTTTTGTAGCAATAAAGAAGAACGTAGAAATACCGACGATATGGCCAGAGAGGATCCTGTGAACATGAATCATAAACGGGATGTCGTGATCTACCCGAATTTAAAACCGAACCTATGAGATCCGGAGCATTAAACCTACTGGCGTATTTTGTGTTGCCAACTTCTGGGAAACGTGTAACTTGTGTTCTGTATGATTAGTGTATTTTTGTTTGTGAAATGTATAGTTTTAGAGGTGGAGATTAGGGACCGGCCCAGCATACTCTTAGATGATTGCTAGTAACAACCTAAAAGCCGTAGGGCTCGAACCTGGTCCCGTTGTATCTCCCTGATCCGGTGTGGTGGTGCCTTAACGCGTGTAGACACACTGGCGGGTCCGTTCTGTCTCATTGGATTTTAAGTTTTTTTGTTTTTGTTTTGGTTTTTCAGGTTTTCTTGCAGCAATCGCGTACCGAGATCTGGATGCATTGTCACCATGCTGGGCTATACGGTAAAGTTATGGGCGAAAATCGGTTCATTTCGGTTTAAAATGAATCTCAGACTCCTATATTATATCTTCATTGTCAGTCTGATACTCTTACAACAACCTTAACGTGTGATTGTTGAATACATACATAACTAAAACGGAAACTGTAATGAAAAATTGGGAAAATTATGTAGAGCTCTCTGTTCATAAACAAGAAATTTCATACTTTATTTCAGATCCAGAAACTGTATAAATTCCATACAGATTGCAGCGTATATTCAATTCAAACTACCAACACATTTTCACACAAGTTTTCAGTTAAAATAACGGAAAATTGGTCCAAAATGTATATAGTTCTCTATGAATTCAATAATTTGTTGCTTAATAATTCTTGGAGACACTTTCGTTATATTGTATATGAAAGCAGTTGGAGGAAACGATTAATGTTGACATATACATATGAAAATTTTCAGAAGGGTTGTAAAACTATTTATTTGCCTCCATTAGAATATGCGCAGTTATTAAACTGAATTGCTGATGACCAGATTCTAAATTCGTAGTTCAGTGAATAAGTATAGGAATATGTGAAACTGGTGTGCAGAAACATTAGGTGACCTGTTCCGACAATCCTAATCTAATTTTTTTCAATCGTTTTTTCTTGAAAGACTTCAGACGTATGAGTGACTTAATAAACTCTCCTCATTGACTCAAACCTCTACGTTTGTTGCCCAATACAAGACTGTTTCAGCCTTGAATAGTGAAGTATGGATAAAACTAGAAGTAGACCGATGAAATTGAGAAATTCCACATACGAATATACGCTTTAAATTTACTTGAGGCTTGTAACAATTTGTTGCATCTGAGTGAAAAGGAGAGGCCGCCAATTGTAAAATTCAGATTCGATTCATACTGTATGTAATAAAAGCTCAAGGTCAGAAGTGTAATGTGGCAAAGTGGTAACATGCGCTTGTTCGCTGTTGTCGAGAAAATCGGCATTGAAATATTCCGTTACGGAAATCTGAAGGGGCGCGGGGTGCAGCGAGCAAGCGCTCTGCTTGGTAAGCAGATTGTCGCCGCATCGAATCCCACTGCGGGTAACTTTATTTATTTATTCAAATATGTATACAGATAATACCCGACAGTCAGTTTCAACAATTATGTGTATGATAAGTTTTTTAAATGCCCTTTGTTATGGAAAAACGATGGATTTCGTTTCGACCCTCCCATCTCCTGGTGTGGGAACGAACATCTGTCCCTCACCTGTAACGGTCGAGTAGCCATATTTCTATTTCATACCTGCCGAAGCAAATATTTCTATTTTTGGAATATAACTTTGTTTGAGTGACATAATTAAATTCGAAAACGTCGGTTTTTTCACAACAAACGGCATTTATGCATAATCCTGATTATCAGAAATTGTCAGTATAGACATTTGAATAAATAAAAAAAGTTACCAGCAGCGTGACGACGGGCTTATGAGTTAGAGAGCTTACTCGCTGTGCCACGCACCCGTTTTAAATTTCCGTAACGGAGAAAGTATTTGAACGCAACGGAATATTTCAATGCCGAATTTCTGGGCAACGACGAAGAAGCTCTTGTTACTGCTTTGCCACATTACATCTTCGCCATGAGCTTTCATAACACACAGTATGAATGGAATCTGAATTTTACAATACTCGGCCTCCCCTTGTGAATAAAGTATATAAGATTTAAATGTTCATCAGCCCACTTCAGCTGATAGTTGACGCCATCAGTCAGATACAATGGAGATAGATTTGTAACAGGGCGTAATTAAACTTATGCCGCGCTGTGCTTTCTTGACGTGAATACTTCTTCCATGTTAGGCACTGAGTAGCACCCCAGAATTACGTCCACTCTGAAACCGATGGTACCCGAAGACTATTGAATGGTGGCCAAAGTGATCGACAGAGAAAGCTTGAAAGGGTCAAGTATATTTCCCGTCCACACACGACGCTGGAAAGGGACGCGATCCTGTGCACACAGAGTGGTATTAAGAGGCCGAACCATTCTCGTTTGTCGCACGAATTGAGGCAACATACCATTTCTTATGAAATAAGCTATGGCGTGCAATTTGAGACCATTTCAAGATCGATAAAAGTAAACGTCGAAAAATTGTGACACATCGAAAGTCTCAAAGTACATGGTAATAAAATGGAAGTACAAGCAGCGGATCGCGGGTAGAACCGTATTGTAAATGCGGAGAGGTGTCTGCTCTACCGACTGATGAAGAAAGCCGAGTGAATGAAAGCCATGGGGGGTCGACAATGGCGGAACCCAGCGGTGCGGGGGAGGGAGTTAGGCAACGGAACTGCCTCCACTGGACCACGTCGATACTACAGTCGATCAGCGTGGACTTTAAAACTTTTAAACTTCCTCAGAAACACGTGTTGTAGCTATTAAGTACTGACTAGTAGTTTCTCTTGAGTACCAAATTAAAATGTTAAGTTATAAACAATATTTGTTATAATGAAGTTTTCATGTGTTTACCGCCGGATTGTGCTGTAAAACACGATATTTAGACTGCTGGATCCTCAGTCTTCCTCATAGCTGAAGACGACGGCGGAGCTAGCCGTCAAAACATTGTTTTTTTAACATCACAATACGACATTACACCTGTGAAGACTTCATTGGAACCGTACGCCGAGAAAATCTCCGTTCTTAAATCAATATTTGTTGCTTCACTGGCTATTTGGATATAGAAAGAAGTATTTACGTTGCGTTAGCACCTCTTGTTACGAAGTCCCACTATTTTTTTTTTTTTTTTTTTTAAATGTCATTTGACCACTAGGCAATACAACCAGCTCCAGTATTAATTTTCTTAACGTGTATATGAATGAAAATCCACAACATATCGATTCAACTAACTACAGACAACACTAGACGGCTACAACACCTAGTTAAAGCCACCAATGGCCGATACTGGACTCGAACTGGAGACCTCTGCAATGCGATACCGACGTGTTAGCCGCTACACTGCCAGGGCCGGCACCGTGTTGTAGTTATCAGATCTTTTGTCCCTGTAATGGACAAGTAATATTGTGTTACTAAACTATCGTCCACACCTGGTCTGTGAGTATTGTTGTCCACACACTCCTAACTTCATTTTTTGAAAACTTAACTATACTAAAAGCAGTCGCGATCTATGACGGCATGAAGATCTTGAATGTCATGTTTTATGTTTACAATCAAAAGTTCTCATTTAATTTAGACCACAACCTACAAATGTGCTTTATAGATAAGATAAGCTGTGTAATAATCATAACTTCCAACTTGCGGTTACCATACTTCATTCTGTAAAAAAAAAAGAAGATATTTTTAGGAGCAATAAGAAAGCTGCGTATTTTTCTTCGTAGAAACATGAAATTAAATTGGTGGCTTGAGTTGAGGACACTCCATTTTTATTTCTTTGTAGCTAAACATTACTACAGTGTTACATAGAGAACCTGTGGTGACATTTACAAGATACGAAAGACATATAACAGACATAAAAAAAAAACTGTTTGCTAGCCCGTGATATGCATTGAACGACATTATTTTTGCTTAACGTGCAGCAGATATAAGATCAAAATATTTACGTTACTGGTCGTGTAAAGGTGGAATATATACATTTTGAATTGAGAGTGTGCGGAAAAAGATGAATTAAAATGTAAATAACTGTAAATGGAAAAATAAACACTAATCTTAGGTCACACAGGTCGCAAAGCGTTATATTTATCAGCTAGAATATCTTGTGGCAGTCGATGTGTTTGAGGCAGGGGTTGTTATGGCAATGCATTTATTAGTGGTATGTTATATGCCTTGGACCCAATTATTTGCTTTAATTTAATTTAGCATATACTTTCGGGAGTCATCAAACAACAAAAATTAATTCCTGGAAAATTTGTACTGTACATACTATTTTTTCTCCTTGTAATTATAATTATACTAGTGACTTGGTACGTGTTGTCACAGAATTTTAACGCTAAAATTGGATATAGAAATATGTAAGTTACGTAAAATGTCTCCAACAAATGTTAGTTATCCCAAAAAATTCACTTATTTTCGCTTTTAACCTTGACTTTTTTTTCACACACCATTATTTAGATATCAAAACTTATCCTTAAACAGCAGGAAATGTTTTGAAAGAAGTGCCTGAGCGCCAGACTTGCCCCTAATATTCTGTAACATTAAATAAAGAGAGATAAATTGTGTACTACCTCAAACTTCAAACAGTCACTAAACGCGTTCTTACGTTCTCCTGTTAATAAGGCTACACCGACCGCGGAGGGTGAGCTGTAATGCTCAGGCCTAGCATTCGGGAGGACGCGGGTTCAAATCCCAGTACGACTATCCTGATTTCTGTTTCCCATGGTTTTCCGAAATTCTTCCAGGTGAATACTGGGATGGTACTTTCAAAAGGCGACGACTAAATTCCTCTCCGTTCCTTGCTCACCATTCTCTCCCGCCTCTAATGACCTCAATGTCAACGACCCTTAAAGCAAAAAAAAAAAAAAAAAAAAGAGAGAATACACTGTATCAAACCAACAGTGTTTGATCGTTAAATTGCTAAATCAGTGCGTCTAAATGTTTCCTTAGTGCGAATTATAAACTACATTTTAAAACACTAATTTAGTTCACAACCCCAAGGTTGGTAGCATACTCCCGAAGGAGGCATACTAAGCCATTTTGTCAGAGACAGGGCAGCCAGTTCTTTTCTTCTGGAACCTGCAGTTTAACGTGGAGTGCAAACCACTGAACATTCTGGTGTAGTTTATACGATCAAACGCCTCTTAAAAATTTATGACCCCATCGGGATTTGAACTCTGGACCGGTCCCTGAACGTTGGAAAGCAAGCGCCTTAACTACTAGGCTACATACCGCTCTATAAACTACATTTATCCAACCAAAATAATCCATTGATCATTCCTAACCCATTGTCCTTTATGTCTCTGACAATCTTCAACAAACTCAGTATCACCGGACACTCAAACTTTCAACGTGTTACTGTGTACTAGAGCAAGATAGCCGGTCCACATCTAACATTTCCACCTTACGCAAGAAACGAATGAATATTGTGTAAGATAAATATTTTAACTTTTGGATTATATGCTAGACAACGCTCGGCTAATGAAAGAAGGGAAGCTCGAATACGGCGAAACGGCATAAATTTGCAGTGATAGCTTTTGTAAATACACACCTTTCCTAACTTGATGTCACTGAAGAATAACTGAAATAATCAATAATACTGGGAGAAATGGGCGGCAGTGTTACAGGGTGTACTAAATGTTACCTTCATAGAGAGGCCTGTTCACTAGAATGCTGTTTAGTTCTTAATAGTGACTGTTTTGGCGGTACTAACGTTTTGACTGTCACTAGGTATTTTGGCTCTATGCAGTTCCTCAGAAACAAAGGTGTGTTTGGTGGCATCCGTAGAAACTTGTTTTGGATGGACTGAATCCTTGTGTTCTCCTTTTGTCTTGATCCTTTATCCATCTGACAGTTATCTACGAGAGAAATGGCAACTAAGCGTTTCCAGTTTTCTGAATAAATTTGTAGCTTAAACAGCGTTTACGGATACTAAAAGGCTGCCGTATTGTTTCGGCTAGTAGGCAACTTTGGCACATTTTTCTGTTGTACATTTTAGCTAGCAGTTTGTTTTCCAGGTGAATTACGATTAAGTTGGTTTTTAAATTGGAGTAATGCTTGTAAAAATGTGATTAGGTGATCGTTGACATCACTCCACAGTTTTGTCACGCCAGAGTGGTTTCGTGGCTCCTTGATGATGTGTTTGTTTGGGAATTCTGGTCTCGGCTGAGATTATGGAAGACTTTTACCCCCATCCCCAATCTCTGGGACACTTGTTAGTGCGTGTAAAGTGCGCTAGATTGCTTCCGAGTTTCGGAATCTAGGTTAAACTGATTGCATTTATAGGATAGGATTACAGCCGTAGATTAAAACAGGCTATGATAGAGCCACATTGCGCGTCTGCTTGAAAGTTCTCTCACCTTGGTGACTGAATTATTCTTCAGTATATCCACGCTAATAATCTCATAAGCAGTATTATTATATCGGCCCTGGCGGATTCCCGGGACAAAGGCACCTATGCAGGCATCCGGTCTGTAATAATGAGTGTGGGAGGACCTATGCCCTACCCGTTATAAAACGAGATTTGTCAGATCCGGAGCATTTACCCTATTGGATGAATATTGCGTTGCCATCTGTCTGAAAACGTGTATTCGGTGTGAGATAAGTATATTTTTGTTTGAGGTAGAGATTGGGGATCGTCCCAGCATTCGCCTTGAAAACCGTGTTTAGGGCGGCCCTTAACTCGCGCAGCTACTCTGGTGGGTTATATATTAGTTTTATAATATACATAATTAGCTGGTACCCACGACTTCGTTCGTGATTGTTATGTATTTTAAAGGTTTTATGTTTTTGCATGGAATCTAAATATTTCCAGAATAAAAAGTAACCTATGTTACTCGTTCCAAAACAGCAACCCGGCAATGAAAGTACAGTAAAAAACGGTCCACATACTAAATAAACCATATATAAATTATTTATATTACTTTTAATATCTGAAAAAGCTGAAAAAAAGTGACGTAATCAAAAACAGTTTAGTACATTCAAGAACATTTTAGTACATTATAGAAGATTCCAAAGTATTTTTTTAAAACCCTTTGGTCGCTTCCCTACCATTTTTTTAGAATTTTGCAAAAATACTGAAGGGTTTCAAATGTAAATTTTGTTTAAGTAGGGTGATGCGGGAGAGTGTGTGGGCTTTTGTAAACCTAATGTAGACTGTGTTTTTCGTTTTGTTTAAAGTATACATCTGAAAAGTTCCATAAAAATCGAATAAAAACTGTAGCTTTGTGTAAAGAACATTTGCAAAAATTAAATGGGGTAAAGGGTTGAGTTTTTGTAAACCAAACGTAGGCAGTATTTTTCTGTTTGTTTTAAAGTATATATGTGCAAAGTTACATCCAAATCGGATAAAATGTGTATAAGAATTAAGGGGTGTAAAGGGGGAGACGGTGTGATTTTTAAATTTTTGGTTTCTAAAAACCTTGTTCGTGCCCCCCCCCCCCATCATTCTTCAAAAATTTAAACTCAATCGCCCGACTACTTTTCGAGTTTTGCGAGCATAAACAAACGGAGGCTGATTTTTTTTTATGCCATTCTCACCCACCCTCTTCCTCTCACCGCAACCAAACTCCCTTACTAACAGCAGGAGATCAAGGGTTATCTACCACCACAACCGCGAGTGGGTGGCAGTAGGTGGTCATGGAGAAAGTTACGTACAAACACCAGCTTTATATATATATTTTGATTAAATCTGCTGTTGGAGCAATATGACCGTATGCATTTTTATAAACCTTTGACAAACTAATGATCCTTGGTAGGCTGTTTGTTATAACACTACTGAAAATCAGATAACCAGACAGCTGGCTATAAAAGCAAGAAGGTGCACTTTTGATTTAATCCACACATCTTAATGCGATGAGTTGCCCAATAAACTGCTCTGCCACAATTCTGAGCTGAGCAGAATCCTTGAGTTTTATGGCGAATAAAAGCGTACAGGTATAGTACCTATCACAAGTGTGAGCCATATTTTGCAAGAAGATCGCGCTGTGTTTATGAATCAGTGGTGGAAATACTGCATTTCAGCTAGAAACGTGTTCCTGTGTCTGTTGAAATTATTCATGCTGGCAGAGTTGCGTAATGCAGCCTGACATATTTGTGTGCACCGGCTGGAAATCCGGCTGCTTCTTATACAACCAGCTGTGTTTAGCAATCCGCGAAAGTTGCAGTTCTTGTGAAAATGCAAATTCGTCAGTTGTTGTTCCGACTGCAATCAGAGCAACGCTACATGGAAAGTTGTTTTTACGTGGTTTCCATAACTGAAGGTATACTTCTTTGAAATATGGAGCAGCTCATTAAAAGACAGGTTTCGTGGTGGAAGACAAGTAGCAAGCAAACTAAATATCTAGTAATAAATATCTTTCAGCTGACACGCGTTCACTGTACGAGCTGATTATTAGAGCTACTGATGTAATTAACTGTGGTAATTTTGGCAATTAGTCCGGCCTTAGAAGATAATAACAATGCCGTATGTTTTTGATAGCAAAGCATCGTAGAGTTAGTAATTTTACTGAGATTCTGTCACGTCCGAAAAATGCATACCCTCGGCCATAGACGGCGATTCTAGTGGCATTCTCATAAACGTGATATTTCACTAAATTACTTATTTTTGTTCAGGCTCTACGGCTCGTCTAGGTCGAAGTCGTTAAAGTCGAGAGAGGGTAGGAGCAAGGAGAGGGAAGGAATTCGGCCATGTGCGTTTTTATTTGGCCTGAAGCGCCAAATGGCAATATACAGCCATCAGCTATTTATGTAGATTGTCAGGACATTTTACGAATAAGTAAAGCATTGTACATGTAAACCAATCCTTGCACAAGATTATACATAAATCAAGGATCATAAATCAGGTCGACTGTTTCTCAAATGGATATATATATTTCTATAATATGTCCTTTTGTTTGAACTGTCCAGGCATTAGCCTAGATTGATTTCGGGAAACTATTATAAACCAAAATATGGAGGCCCACGTCCTCGGAATGTGCGGCCCGAGCGTAACCGCTCAACCACCAAATTTTCATTTGTAATAATATCACAGTCTGCATCCAAGCTACGGATGAGGACATGGTGATAAACTGATCGTG
>JARYHS010008183.1:0-19000 GCA_031002005.1 Vandiemenella viatica
TATTTGGATAGGTCAACATGGAATAAATATAAATGTCAACAATATTCAGTTTACTAAGAACAGTGACAGAAAAATAAATGTTTTTTGTACGATTATAATGAAGCATTGCCTGATGAAGGCATGTAGTGAGTGTAAATCATTTGGCAATAAACTAAAAATGGTACGACACATTGGATAGGTGCAAATTTTGAAGAATTTTTGTTGAGTTCCAAGGGATTTAGAGGCATTAAAAAGGAACAGCGACGATCTCACGATACTAGGCAATCATCATTTGTCATGATCGCGTCACCTGCACTGGCTGAAATACGAATTTGACCTGTATTTCATCCTGAGGGTTCGCTTTGCAAAATTTGAAGAAATTATGTTCAGTTTCAAGGGAGTTAGAAGTAATGAAGTGGGACAGATGATCTCAGCATATACTGTAGTAGACGCTGTATTTATATGTCGGACCTGAGTATGGGGCTAGCTGCTAGAGGGCGCCTCACATGCAGCGGGCAGCGCCACAGACGCAGCGAGCAGCGCCGCAGCGACATCTACGAGGGGCTACTTAAAGGCGGCGCACAGCACACGGAGGGTCCTCTTCCTGCTTGACCGCCGAGGCGACATCACTCCGTTATCTGTCACTGTGTATTGCGAGACTGAGTCTAATAAACCGGATCCTTGTACCCGCTGTGTTCTCGTAGTTACTCTCCACTGTCCGAGGGATATCCACAGCCTACCTTCGCTGACGAGCCATCTGCCTCTAACTGGGTACTCCATCCAACCCGCCCGATTCCTGATCTTTCCCGGATGGATCCGACATCAGAAGTGGGATAGCCCGTGGACTGGAGAGAGCTGCGGAGTGGCACAGCCCAGTGCAGCATCAGTTCGAGCCTTGTGGGATGCCAAGCAGCTAAACCCGACGGAAGTCATCGCGGCGATAAAGCCGCCCACATCTGGCAGTGAAGCAAACGACTGCTTCAATGGCTGCAATCCACCACCCACTCCAGAGATCAGCAGTCTTCGCGGGTATCACGTAGACGCATTTCAAGGAGTTCTTCCCCCCAAGATACGACCAAGTGAAAAGCGCCACCACAACGCTGAACACTAGTCAGCAAAGGCAACCGAGCACCGACGATCGAGACCACGCTCGCAGGATTTCGCCGATGATAATACAGCCTTGGCTAATATTGTGGCCAACCTAACCCAATCGCAACAGACGGCATACAACAGGGAAACTACTGGAGACTTGCCGATTCGAGTACTACAAGCAACCACATGCCGGAAGAGGAAGCTGACTTCGGACACGCGTAACAGTAGCCGCATAGTACTGTTCTGAATGCCACCGGATGCCTACTACCGTAATGGAAGTGTTGGGGAAAACGGCTTCACCGCTCGACGAAAGGCCGAGAATTCTCAAACCCGAGCAGAGCAGCAGAACCAGAGCCAATGGACAGCCAAGCAGCCAGCTACTTTCGCGGACGCAGAGCCAAGCAGCCAGCTACTTTTGCGGACGCAGCGGCCGTCGGACAGCACAGTGCCCATGATAGCGGGCACTTGATGGAGAGCCAGCGTAGCTGCTGCCCCCGTCACCGCCTACAAACGAGTCAACAGGTCCACCAGGAAATGCGAGGGGTAATGCTGAGCAACAGCGGTGAGTCTCTTCCATTATACTATGGCCTCGGGTTTGAACGACCCCCCCCCCCCTCCGTGTCAGAGTAGTGCCATCAAATTGGCTGGAAAATGGATACTCTTGACCTTGGTGTCGCTATGTTTGGATGCGACGCGCGCTAACTGCCAGATCTCGAGCTAGGCAAAGATGTTATGATCGTAGACACGTTTTTCAATGCGCTTTCTAACCACAAGCTAGTAAACATATTAGCAGGGCAAGAAATATTTTAATAAGAAATCGACGCTAGGTCAACTAGTCACCTTTAGCAGAATCCGATAAGCGCTTGGACGTAGCAAATTGTGGGAATCCGACCAATCCAACCACCACCAAAATAATCAGATGTCCCACCCTAATATTGCCCACCCTCGCTAAATTGCTTGCGTTCTACACTCTTCACGGATAATGGACGAGGCATTATCATGGGCGTATCGCACATGCGATTCGTAGACCCATGGCGCACAGTCGTTTCGGCCCCATAAAATGGCACTAAGCAACAAAATAGTCCGCAAGGCAGAAAGTATCAGAACTATTAAACGCAAACATAACGGCACGAACTTCGCCTTACGTTAAGGCCAGTCTTACCGGTCCAAAACCATCTGTTCCGACAGCACATTACTAGACAATAGTCAGTCCAATGACAATACCATCACAGATGAATTCCTATTGCCTTCCAATTGAAGACCATATAGCAAAGAGTTAACTTGTTGTTTTTTTATATATATTCTAAGCGACTAACATCAAAAACCTGCAACAGAGCACACAAAAAAAAAAATCATCCGGCTGCAGCCGCAGTTTTCAAAGGATGGACGTAAACGATTTAGGCCCAGAGTAGCGTATACGATAGCAATAGCAAATATTGACGACCTTTTCATCCAACCCTGACATGATTCGAAGGTCTAAAAGACGGGCTAAAAATCGAAACCGCCGCTAGTTTCTTTAATACAGCCAGATACACATTTCTTAAAAGCCATATTGAATGCTTAGGATTTGTCACAACAGATCGAATCGTTTGACCCAACCTAAACAGAATACCCGAACGCACATATCAACTGCCTCCTCCACCATATGGATCACGCAACTGCGACAGTTTATAGCGCTTTAAATTTCGACAATTCATACCCCAGTTTACCAAGTTATGGCCACACTCGCAGGAACAAACACGAATACGCCAGACTAGCAAAAGGACAAGGAAATCCGTAAACAGGGCAAGCGTACCTGCAGGCCTTCGATTTGAACTTACAACACCAGGAAGGAAAACGGATGGCACGTGTTGACCTCCGTACCCGGAACAGCCGCGCCGCTACTAACAAACAACTACCGCTGCATGCCACGGAAAACCAACTTTATTAGACAATTGGCTACCCGCAGAGTATAACACCCGGAAGTCTAAAAGTTCAAAGCCGATAGGCGTCCGAAAATCTCGACAGCAGGCACGTTCCAAAAGATGCAAAGTTCGTATTACTCAACCATTCAAAAAAATCACAAGTAATTCAAAAACCAAACAGCAAGGGTCATTATCTTCTCTACCCACCCAGCCGCACAATTAGTTTCCTCACCTTTCATCTCTGCACTCCACATATCCGGCACAAAGGTAACACACAGCAATATAACGCACGCATTACTAGTGAGTCTTCACCATCGGGATTCATTTTTCAGCAGTAGCTGTTCATGTCGAACTAAAACATCTGATCATTAATAGCGCCTAGAGCGAAACTTTAGCAGGACACCAACAGGAGCAAAGTCCTTTTTCAAAAAAAAACGTTACCCACACGACCCTACGTGGAACGATGGTTCAACCAATATCTCTTAAAAGGATCACAAACTTTTCAGTCCATGTTTGACCTTGCCATCAAAACAGACGGAGACAACTGGACAGAACGCCTTGGAGAAATACATCTAGCAATAAACTCCACTATTTGCCGCACTACGGGAGCGTCACCACTAGAGTTAATGATCGGAAAAGCAGCCAGACCCCTAGGACTAATGGCGAGCACCGATATCGAACAGCCAATAGACATAAATCACACCAGAGAAAGAGCACTCCAAATCACAAAGAAACAAGCAAACTACGACAAAGCCCGCTTCGACAGCACCAAAGCACAGTTCGCAAGACACAAAAAGGAAGATTTTGTCCTACTGCTAAACGAAGAGAGAAACCAAACTAGACCCACAATTTCGAGGACCATTCAAAATCACTGCAGTGCTAGACAACGAAAGATACAAGCTCAAGGCACCAAACTCAAACCGAACGTACAAGTACGTCCATGACCGCACGCGAAGCATGCCCCAACAACAACCAATTCAAGAGACTGAAGTAAACAAAAAAAAAAAAAACAAAAAAAAAAGGAACACCGACCACCGCCGCCCCTACCCAACCACCACGCCGACCAATCTCAGCAGGGAGATTCCAAAGTTGTGTACTTTGTTGATATTCCAAAGTTGTGTACTTTGTTGATATTCCAAAGTTGTGTACTTTGTTGATATTCCAAAGTTGTGTACTTTGTTGATATTCCGAAGTTGTGTACTTTGTTGATATTCCGAAGTTGTGTACTTTGTTGATATTCCAAAGTTGTGTACTTTGTTGATATTCCGAAGTTGTGTACTTTGTTGATATTCCGAAGTTGTGTACTTTGTTGATATTCCGAAGTTGTGTACTTTGTTGAGATTCCGAAGTTGTGTACTTCGTTGAGATTCCGAAGTTGTGTACTTTGCCGACAGTCCAAAGTTGAGTACTTGGAAAGGACAACAGTGGCAATATCGCCTCGCATCAGAGTAAATGTTGTTACATTGTACCGGACCTCGCATCAGAGTAAATGTTGTTACACTGTACCGGACCTCACCCTGAAGAACAAATTTTATGATTTTATTTGGACCTTGCCCTGAAGAGTGTATTTTATAATCTGGCACCATGAAACTTTACTGTCATCAGACATCACTACAAGAAAGTCTATGGATGGTCCTATCAGGAAATTTCGTTCTTTTGTAAGGCTTGGAAAGAAATTTGTTAATGTTAGTGTCCAGAAAACACTTTTAAAATTTCCCTGGGATTTCGCCAGGAAGAAAATGAGTTTCTAAAAACATGCTTTGATGTTAAGAAAGTACATATTTTTCCCTGTTCAATCTGAAAGGCATACATTAAACCTGGATTATCTTAGTTTTTTCCTCATCATTTTGATAATGTCAATCAACAAAATTGTTCCTTAAGTCAGGATAGCAGAACATACTGCGGTAAACCATCTTTTGTTTACAGACTCTTCACACATTCGATGAATGCTGTGATAAGGAGACGGCCGCGAAGCAACGCCAAACCAGCCTCACCAAGCCGGGCAACCAGACAGCCACAACGGATCCTACAAACCCTAACGGGACCACAAGGAAACCAACAGAGCACCGCCTGAGACAGGCATTTTTGAAGACTCCATTGCAACAACCAACTACCAGCCTGATTTCGGTTGCCATGGTTTCCCGAAATCACTCCACGCGAGTACCAGGATGATTCCTTCCTACGGCCATGGCCAATCATTTTTTTTTCTTCATTTCTAGCTCCGACAAGTCACACCCGGAGCCCATGAGCGACAGCCAGGGACGGCTGTCTCAGCAGGATGGCCGTGTCGGACCTGAGTATGGGGCTAGCTGCTAGAGGGCGCCACACATGCAGCGGGCAGCGCCACAGACGCAGCGAGCAGCGCCGCAGCGACATCTACGAGGGGCTACTTAAAGGCGGCGCACAGCACACGGAGGTCTCTTCCTGCTTGACCGCCGAGGCGACATCACTCCGTTATCTGTCACTGTGTATTGCGAGACTGAGTCTAATAAACCGGATCCTTGTACCCGCTGTGTTCTCGTAGTTACTCTCCACTGTCCGAGGGATATCCACAGCCTACCTTCGCTGACGAGCCATCTGCCTCTAACTGGGTACTCCATCCAACCCGCCCGATTCCTGATCTTTCCCGGATGGATCCGACATATATATAAAGTAACATGAACTGAACCACGGTTTCTGTGTTGTATGCTGGATTGTTACCGCTAAGCCATAGCCTGTCTGGATCAAAATTGTAATGGTATATAAACAACTAATCCATTAAAACACATATTCTCTCTCACACAAACGAATCCACGAGCGGACTAAATATTAGCTAGATTTGGTTGCAGCCCTAGAACTGCTTTTCCATTTCTATCGGCGACCTGATACTTGTTCCATCCCCTGTCAGATAAAACCAGAAGAACAAAGCACTTAATTGAAATTTCCCTGGATACAGGGTTGGATTCGAACCATCGATCCTCTCAGCATGAGGTCAGTCTGCTAAGCACTACGCTGCCAGGCTGGGATTAATTGCGGTTTGCTGTTGCGTGGCGCATAATCTCATTTTACGCCCTCATGGTTCACGTACCCTCTGCCATCCATCACAGCCAAGAGTTGTAAAATACGGCTAAGCTACTCCATGGATAGTTACCCCACTGATGCTTTCGTCTTATGACGCTCATTCTGCTTAGCACGAACAAACAGGATAAACTAATCAACAATTTTCAAACCGATTCCACACGTCTTTCACGCAGCCTATGAATAAAAGTCGCTGTCAAACTATCCTAGTTACCAATGATAATAATAATAATCTTATATCTTTAAACGAGCAATTTTACACTTCGTGTTTCGTAAACGACTCTAACGATTTGGATGAAATTTCATACGTAGGGCCTTCCTGCAAAAATGCGATTTTTTTTGTATTCGGTATCTCCAAAACGGTTTTAACGCCATCTCGTAGAAGTTTCATGTACCAGTAAGCCTGATGATGTTAGTTTCTCTTTGGTTGTGCACCAATTCGTTATCTCCGAAACGGTTCAAATAATTTGGATGAGATTTCATATGTATATAGGGTTTTGCCTACATAGGTGTCTCCACTTAAAAGAAACACCATATTACAACAAACGAGCATTTCTTTTATTTAGTATCTCTGAAACGGCAGTGACGCCATCTTTTAGAAATCTGAGGCACCAAATACCTGAAAAAATGTGATTTAAAAAATATATATATTTTGCTATGTTATTTCACAACGTCATCTCGTAGAAGTTTGAAGTACCAGTAAACATGAAGCGGTTTTATATATTTGGATGATAACCGTAAGGTTAAAATGAATTAAAGCCATAAAATGGCTGATTATTTAAAATAATATGTTGAACTATGTGCATTCATGAATTTTATTTAACCGATTGAAGTACTTATGTAGATGGCTATGAAATATATTGGATGTAAAACAAATATAGAGCCATCTGGCAGCTCAAATATGAGTAGTAAATAAAAAAAAAGTGGTTGAGAGGCTTGCTCTCAAAAAATTCTGGCTCCGGTCCCGGGTTCAGATCCTGGTGGAGGCAAGAATTTTTTAAGAGTTGTATATGATCGTATAAGCTACGCTAGAATGTTTTGTGGTTCGAATTCCACGCTAAACTGGCCGTCCTACCTCTGATAAAATGGCTTAGTATACCTTCTTCTGGAGGATCCAACGAACCTTCGGATTGTGAAATAAGTTAGGGTTTTATAATACAGAATGTCTACATATCTAATCTATCGAATCTAATATTATTTTATGAACAACTCTAGGTAAGATTAATTTATCACAAACTTCTCTAAGGATTTTGATGAAATCTTGCATTCTGAAAAGAAATGCTGAGCGAAGATCGGTTACCAAGGAATTATTTTTAAACGAGAAATTCTTATATACGTATACATATACAGGGCGTTCGCCGGGAAACGCAACCCACTGTTAGCGCTACAAGGAAGAAACTGCTCCCGGCGAGCGAGCGCTCTGTTTCCGGCATTGTTCGACCGTCGGCCGCGGACTATTTCATAAGAATTACGCTTCATAAACTTCATAAACTTGTGTGCTAAGCATTTAAATGTGACGTAATTCATTAGCTTACCTTATAAAAGATGCTGGAAGTGTTGACCCTCTTGTGTAATGCACATTTCACATCTTCTGAACATATTTCGAGACACACGCTGCCCTAACTGACTTAATGATTTTTTGGGTGACTGTTCTAGTCGAAAAGCGATATCGTCAATTTTCTCCTCTGTGAGAATACGGTTGACCGACAGTCTCTTTTTGTTAAAAAATGAACCCGTTTCTCTTACTTTTTTAACCAGACGCAGAATTGTTGATTTAGCTGGCAGTAAAGCGCCAGGAAATTCGCGACGAAATTTACTGCGACACTTTTTAAACGACTTCTTCTTCACATATGTATCGTAGAGAAATATTCTTTGTTGCCAACTGTAACGTACCATAATTTTACTCACACTCAAACACGGTACAGATTAATAAGAGTATGAAGCCCCAAACCAGCCAAACCGCAAAGAAACGTTTATTCACAACACTGATTAATAAGAGACTGAAGTCACAAACTATCTACAATGCAAAGAAACCGTTCTTAACAATGTAAGGGTCACTGCACTGCACTGTTGGGGCAGCGGAGGTGTTAAACAGTGCGGTGATTCACGGTGCCGCGTGGCGGAAACTGCTGGCCCACTGACCGAGCAAGTTGCCGACGGCAACAGACTGGGAGGGTAGCGTTTTCCGGCGAACGCCCTGTATATATATCTGGTATCTTGGAAGCGGATCTAACGATCCGTATGAAATTTCGGATTTATATAACGGTTTGCTTTTCAAGTTTGTCTAGATTTCGTCACTGTAAAAACGCGATTTTTCGCCATCTTGTAGAAATTTCAGGTACCTGTAAGCCTAATGATGTTAATTAAGTTTCTCTTTGGTTAAAGCAAGGAATTATTATATCTTTAAACAAACAATTCTTCTATATTAGCTGACTGTGTGAATATTTCGCACAGTATCGTGGTCAATAACTGAATGGTAATATAATATTGTGGAAATAAGTAAATGCAAGTATATTTATTAATGAAAGATATCTTATTTTGAAGAGTAGTAGTAAATATCACTTTTATTGTAAAAATTCGTTATCATTAAATACTACATGTTTAACTGTAAAATATTTAAAAAGTAGATGTTTAAATGATATATATTGGCATTGTGAGATGAGATTTCTTCAATGTACTTTACTTTACAAAAAAAGCAATTTATGAGGTGGAAATGGCTATAGCAATTCGGATGAAATTTCATTTGTAGATAACGTTTTGCTTTTCAGGTTAGTTAGCACGATTTTACAAAAATACGAGCAATTCTTGTATATAGATTCTCGGAAACGGGTCTAACCTTTTCTCGTAGAAATTTCAGATACCCGTAACCCTACTGATGTTAATTAAGCTTCTCTTTGGGGAGAGCAAGAAACTGTCTAAGGAGCCTTCAAGGAAAACGTTTGGATTTAATGAAACTTCACGCAAAATCTTGAATATTGAACAGAAATCGAAAGATGCCGAGAGAAGATTGCTCACCCAGGTACTAAAAAATAAAATAATAATATGAAATTTGAAAGTACGATAGAAAAGTATTTAGCTGTAGACTTTCAATAATTTGAAAATTCTAAAGTCATATTTTGTTTGATGATTATGTGCCCATTAGCTACATGACGCTTAAATGGCGCAAAAAAATCCGACATAATTTATCAACAATTCTTCAGCGTGTATAGATTGAAGTTTTTTTATCATTTTTTCTCCTCTGTAAGTTAATACGTCCGCCCTTTGCGTTTATCTGTTTGACAAGGGTTTTAGATAGTCCATACGACAAAAATTAGTTAATTGAAAACAAACACTGGAAGTAAGAGTTGGTTTGTTCGGTTCACTGATTTATAGCAAAGCAAATGAGTGGAGATAACTCGTTTATTTTTACGTTTTGCTGGAGTCACTTTGATCTTTTTTAAACACTCTCTCATCGTAACATATACATCAGCATCCATACACTGGAGTTCACAAGTATTGTCAGAGGGTGCTTTTCACCAAAACTAATATTTACTCAGTGCATTCCATTCCCGAATAACACTAGGCAAAAAAGGATACATATAATCCTATCTCTCCCATTATTACGACCCACATAGGTCAGTGGACGAAATATTACACCAAGATATTGACGTGCCGTCAATATTACAGAAATCATTACAGGTATTTAAAAATATCACTAGCCAACAAGTTTACCCGATGTTGTGTTGCCACAACTCGCTCTTTCACAAACAGTTAGTAATGGAGTCCACACTCATTGCCCATATAATTGAATGTTTGTATATAATACGCCAATGAAAAACGGACACATGTGGTTGGTAAATTCGGCAACTCCGCAGTTTAATTACGTTAATACCGTTCTCTGTGTTTGCAAGAACAACGTTCAATTAACGAACACAAATATGTATGTATCTAATCTAATAAGAGTTAATTGTGCAGTCGATTGTGAGCGTTAATTATATCTCACGTGCCTGTTACGAAGTATCAGTTGGACTATTTAATCACCTTAAAAATGACACTACTGACAATATTATTTTTTTAATACCATTATTATACTGTATATACCTTATTAGAAAAGACCTCTGGGATGTAAAACATGTCATGGTTAATAAACATACACACGTTATAAATAATAATCATAGCAAAATCCATAAAATACTAGAGAAAAAAAAACAAGATTAAAAATTAATATTTATAACGGCGTTTTGTAAAAGGTTTAAGATACAAAGAGTTAATTTTTTGTGTAATTTCTTGGAATAGTAGAAGTTGCTGTCAATAAGATAATCTTTCACTTAAAAAAAAAAAAAAAAAAAAAAAGCCTTTATTACCTACAGACTGCTATATATTCTCGTTACTTTAATTAATCAGATGTGTTCTACGGTAATTAACAGCTCTTCTAATTAATTATAATGACATTTGAGTTTTCGCAGGTTTTTTTTATTTCCTCTGTTGGAATTTTGCACCTGACAATTCGACGTAGACAAAAGAAAATGTTCTGTGATAAAACTCATGAGTGACTTTAATACTGAAAAGTCATTGTAAGAATATTGACCTTTTAATAGCGTTCCTACAAAAAACATGCTACAATTATACATTAATTTAGGTTGATTTATTGTTATTAGTAAGCTGTGGACTGTGGACACTAACAGTAATAATCCTATCCAAAATTTTCCTATTTCGATGGTTGCTAAACGGTAGCATGATTGTCGTTGTTGGTGCATTGTTTGATTTTAAACTCTACGCTTATAGTTCAGACTTATGACATGAACGGATTGCTAAAATTAGTATACAAATTGATTCTTTCAGATTTAAAACAATGTTTAATTGTATTTTGTTACGTTCGAACGGTAAATATCGCACGGTCAGTATATGAATCTTGTCGCTGTTTTAAGAGAACTTCCTTTTATCTCTTACTACCAAAGGCTTCTCCTAGACTTTTCAAAAGTATCGCATTTTAAATGAGTGCAGATTCTTTTTTTTTTGTGTAAATAACTAATTCAAAAATAATGGTTCAGGATCAGTTTGGTCACTTGAAATGCGTTGGTGTTGTCACAATCCAGAAAAAAATAACCCTTGCACAGTCGGAAAAATAGGTAAATGGAACTGTCTCTTGAACTGATCAGAATCATTTATCTCCACTAAAAATAATAACTAAATTGATAATTCCATGAATTTTATTTCTGAGATTTCCATCACCCCAAATGTTTATTCATTACTTTGACCAAATGAATCCTGTGACAACTTAGCTGTGAACGCTGGGATCTTCTTACGGACATTTTGATCAACAACTGAAAAAAGTATTACAATCAGTAATCGATATCTAGTGTTTTTTTTTTTTTTTTTTTTTTTTTTTTTTTTTTTTTTTTTTTTTTTTTTTTTTTTTTTATCAGGAAATAGCAGTTTGTTGATTTAGAAAAGAAAACTTAATATAGAATTTCACAAATATAAACAACTTCTACAAAGTGCTTGGAATTAGAACAAAATAATTGTTTAAAATAGGCTTTCACAAATATTAACAACTACGCTAAACATTTGGAATTAGAACAAAACAAACTATTATTTGTTCCCATCTAATAAAAAAAATAAATAACTATATTCTGTTTTCTCTATGTTATTGTTTGGATTCTGATGCCGCTTGTTGCGTTGTGTTAAATCAACTGACTGGAACGATCACACCAGAATTTTTCAATTTAAAAAAAATAGTCCTGTTACTGTCGCTACGCTGTATGCTCTTCTATGACTGGGGTGTAGCTACTAAACGAAATGAGTTTCAAACGTAACACTCATTTACACATGTTATGATCTTGGCTGACCCATATCCGAATATTATACTGAGCGTGGGGAGCGCGTAGTTAACGTCCTGGCCTCGTATTGGTGAGGTCACGGGTTCGAATCCCAGGGTGAACACCCAGATTTGGGTTTTCCATGGTTTCCGCAATTTCTGCAGGCAAATGCCGGGATGCTTCCTTCAAAGGGCCATGGTCACATTCCTTCCCGTTCCGCGTCCCCACTCCTTTCCCGCCGCTAATGACATCGACGTCGACGAGGCGTAAATCCATTACCACAAAAGCTGAATATCATTCTTAACCTTTTGTAAAATTATACTAACGGAAAATGGGGTTAAGTGTAGAATATGGTTGATATTGGAGACAAATTACAGTTTCCTAGATAATAGCACTTTATACGCAGGTCTGGTAAACTAATACTGACAACTTAAGCGGCCACTCAAATATTTATTTTCGAACAAAAAAAAGAAAAATATACAATATATTGGTCCTATACTTTAGATCTCTTTCCACTCGTTACCATAGTGGGATGAGAAAATTACCCATTTATTTCTACTAGAATTCCGTATAACATAATGTTACAAACTTTTAAATACGGTATTTGGTACTGATTACATTATATATGGGAATTTGAGATCTGCAATTTGTTTCGTAAGACATCATTTACAGACGAGGATACAGAAGAATGACAAAATAATCACACAGATTCACACACTTTGTCACGCAGTGTCCTAGATAGACAGATAGCTAGCTCTATGATCGTTGCCCCCTATCTTATTTGTATCTTTTTGTTATAGTTTATAAAAACTGAATACAAATTTAACAAGCTTAATAACGAGTGTAGTCCAGTATGTTTTAATCATTACTACTGCTAAGTAATCAATTATTAGTTGAATGGACCATTACTTTAATAGCTTCCAAGTATTTTGAGGAATCAGTGGTAAATAAGAACGGAGGCCAAAAATTTTTGACCTAGTTCTAAGGACTGAATTCGAAGGAAATTAATGTTACGACATGTCAATTGGAGAAACCAAATTCCAATATTACTGCTATAATTATCTACTATATAATGTCATAAGGTCATCCACTCACCTCGATAGTTATTGGCTGAAAAATGGTGACGTCATGGGCCAGCCTTCACTCACAAAACAGCGACCAGAGATACCATTACAAGAAATTCGAGGTTATGTCCACAATTTAATACCTAAGCGCCAAATTAGGTTTGATTTTGATAGCATTTCATAGTTTTTTTTTTAAAAAAAAATACCGATAAACTTTACTGTTAAAAAAACATGGAACTACTTACCAGGAAGATGTCGACTTTATAACCAAAGTTTATACACGTGCTAGCTATTCAATGAGCGCTAAGCTTACTTTTTATATAGATTTAAAGGAAATTGACTATATAAACGCAATGTGAAACACATTAATTCACTTGATTTTTGCCTTTAGCTGCAGCATGTAGTATTTGAAACACGTGAATAAAATTTTTTCTTCCTCTACTTACTTGAAGAAAAGACAACACTTTTAAGAACGATATTCCTGCCGTTAATGAACAGCAAGCAGAAATCGTAGAATATGCAGTGTTTAATACCTAAGGAACTGAAAACGTGGGACTACATTTCAGTAACATGTCGACTTGAAGAAACTTGAATTACTATGAAATGAGCAAGCATTCAACTTAGATTTTAATACACATTTAAATCATGGAGGATATGACTACTTATACGCGATGTACAACTCTTTAATTCTGTTAATTTTTTATCTTCTTAGCTACAGCATTTAGTATTAACAACACGTATATATAATATCTTTTCCCTTTTCTTATTTGAAGAAAATTCAATAAATACTTTATTTAACCAATTTAAGACATAAAAAACAGCTTTTCATTTATTTACCGTAATTTGGGGAAATATTGACACCAGAAGGTGTCCTTCATTTTTCTGAAAGGGCCATTTTATGTCCAAAGAATGATGATGCTTATGAAATTAATGAACCAATTTTGGACATTCTTGAAGGTGAAAGCGTTACCTACTTCAGTTCAGACTCAATCGAAGATCGAATGAACCAAGACACAGAAATTTATTCCATAGAGTTTTTTAATAATCTAAGGCCTTCAGGAATGCCACTACATCAACTGAGACTAAAACTTGGAGCAATTGTCATGCTACTGCGTAATCTTAACATAAAACGAGGCCTGTGCAGTGTGCAATGGCACTCGCTTGATTGTCAAAGACTTTAAACCAAATTTCATTTTTGCTTAAGTTCTTACTGGATCTGCAAAAGGAAATTCAGTATTCGCTCCGCGTATTAATCTTGCTCCAAGCAATTCTGACCTCCCATTCAGTATGAAACGAAAGCAGTTTCCTGTCATTCGACAAGGTTGGACTTTAACTCTCTGAGCCTGTTTCCAGACATGGATAACTTTATGTGGGTTTTTCCAGAGTGCGACGGTCAGGTGATGTTAAAGTACAAATCATCAATAACGATCGCCACGGTAAACTTCTAAAAAATTGTAATAGTTTTTACAAAGAATATTGTCTACAGGGAGGTACTGGAGCATCAATAAGTGACTAATCGAGCTACCGCTGTACCAAATAAATGACACTTAATTTCCAAAGGACAATAAATTTCTGCAAGGTTGGTAATCCATAATGTAATAATGTATTCACTTTGATTGTAGTTAACTAAACCACTGCTGTAGTAATGGGGTTAAGTAACATGGGTTAAATAACATGTTATCGTGTAGTAACGGACTGGAAACGCATCATATAGTCAGGCCGCATCTGTCGGCACAAATATGTATTTACCGATCTAACACCATTCACATTAAAAAGACATTTTTCAAATTTAGCAAAGTGAACTTTTGGAGTCAAATAAAACTGTATTTCAGCCAGTTCCAGTCAAGAGACCTCGACGTTTGAAACAATTATACGAAAGCGCGATCGTCTTTGTCCATGTTTAATATGTCTATTATTATACTTCTGAGTTCTTCACACAAAATACATTTTAACCTCTTCAGTCCCGAGCTCATAATACAAGTGCAAGAGAACTAAGCGCGATGTATATTGTAGATCAGGGGTGGCCAACTTGATTAGACCGAAGATCTACTGTTAACTGACAAAACCCTGTGCGATCTACCGATTACATATTTCTTGAAATTTTAAATGAAACAGTATAGTTCAGTACACAATTATGTAGATTTTTTTTTATTAATAGAGAAAACATAAAACTGAAAATTATTCTTAGTAAGTACTTATTTATATTAGTGTGAGCATTGAGTCTGAACATCTTCCACTAGATTAGCAAAATCAGGTTTGCAGTTGGGAATTTCCAAACTTAAACAATCCAATGTATGCACATCTGTCAAGCGAGAATGGTGCTTATTTTTTGTTTGTTTTAAGTAGGAAAATGCTGGTTCACACAAATACGTTGAACCAAAACACGAATGTAGTTGTTCAATACATTTCTTAAAATTTGGATATTTCTCGTTGGAAACCAATGCTCAGAAATCTAGACCTGAAGATTATCTTGCTTTAGAAATATGTCGCAGCTCAGAGCAATAATTTCGTTTTTAAATATGATGTGGTCCATTTGAAATGTACCTGAAATTCTTTTAGCTATTTCATAGATATCACTATGATCAATCGAAATCCTACTTAACAGTTCTTCTTTCGTCAAGAAATCTTCAACGACCATCAGAATAAAAATAATAATTGTGCAGTATCAGTGATTTCTGTTGACTCGTGAAGTTGTAACTAAAAAGCAACGCAGCGGACGATATCTATTTGTACTTGTTCATTTATGTTTTCACTCATCGTTTCTATACGATGATTAACAGTATTTGGAGACAGCTGTAAACCACGAATAGCTTCTTTAATTAAATTTTTATTTTTAAAATTCACGAACTGCGAATCTGACATAGCTTCGAAAATTTCCTTGATGTGTTCTCCTTCGGAAGAAGGTTTGCACTTTTATGCAATTCTGTAGTTTACTTGAAAAGAAGTTTCAGTTGCAGCCTTACTTTGATCAATAAGGTTAGAAAACGTGTTTTCTTGGAGTGTTAATTGTGAATATCTGCAATTTACTCTTTCTTATTTCTCTGCTAGGTGGAAAGCCTGTCTGATATTTACTATGCATTGTGTTGAAATGTCGCTTTAAATTTCCTTTTTTCGGTATTGACAAACATGTATTGCGTATTAAGCAACAAAATTTTATTTCGCCACAGTTCCCATTCTTGTTGAAAGTTATAATTTTTTATTTCTTTGGAGTACATTTTTCAAGGAGCTACAAAAATAAAATAAAAATATTAATAACATAATTCGTATAATAATAAAAGTAGAAATATACTACCATTAAATGCGAAATAAATTTATTTTCGTAATGATGGCACAAAGTGACCATTACTGAGGGGTCCGTTTGACATAGTAACAATATTGCAAATATTATCTTACTTTATTTGATGAACATTCAGAAGCATTTCTTTCTTCATTTAAAGTTCCTACAGGGTTTCTCTTCAACCACTTATCCATAGCGTATGAGGCGCGATGCAGAGTATAATCGTGATTTGCATTTACGTTGACGTCGTAACTCCGCTAGTCTCCGTCGTCAACGTCCCGCCTATTGTGCAACGCGTCCCGAAAAACCAAATAAGGTACCTTGCCACGATCGACTAGACTAATAGCCGCGATCGACCGGTCGATCGCGATCGACCGCTTGGCCACCCCTGTTGTAGATGATAAGATAGGCCAGAAAAGGTTCAGCTGTGGGACTGAAGAGGTTATTCAATCTAACGGTAAAACACAGGTCAAGTTCGTATTGGCCAGTTCAGGTAAACCTATTATAGTCTTTGACCCTAAAAACTAGAACTATTCTAGACCCGTGACGATACGCAAAAAAAACAGTCACGGGCTTACACTAGTTTTTAAAATAATAGCCAGATTAGGTAATTTTAATATTTTGGAAAATCACGCGCTTATTAATACATTCTCTGTATTTCATTTTAGTGACATCGTGCATTGTGATATAAACTTGACCCAAAATTTTCACGGGTTCTTACATCTTTATTTTTCGTTACCAGTGATTCAGGTCCACATTACAACGGTTTAATGTATGACACAGTTCGTACTTACAAGCCTCTGACATGAAAACAAAAGAAATTTAAAATTATTTTAAAAACTTATGTTATGTCACCTAATATTAGATTAAATCGTGGTCTTTTACCAGATAAACCGCGATCAATGTGGAACTACTTTCATTAAAACGAAGTAATGTATTAAATAACATGGCGCTCGTGAAAGTAACTTAAATTACTTTTAAAAACTTAAATAACGCCTTCTGTAATGACGTCTGCTAATATTCCTGCTCTAAAATTAAAGCATCCATTCCATTAATACATTCACTGCATCGCCATATAAACGTGATTCCATATTTCTTACCTTGCTATAACAGCGATCAGAGAATATAATGAAAACATTCTCAGGGAACGAAGATAAATAAACAAAAAGCAAGTAGTAATTAATGTGCTGATTTAGACGAAATAACTACTACCGGCAATAGTTTCTCGACATTTTCCTAGCTAAATAATTTTTTTACTAACCAACGCGCATAACCTCTATTTGGTAGTAAAGTCCCTGGCCATTGTTAATTCGGCTACGAAGGCCAACAGCGTGACGTCAGCATTATGGTCACGGACACACAGTGACAGGCGTAGCCTTTAATTAGTATTGATTTTCGCTAGCAAGCTCGTAATGGAGGACCAGAAGTGTCGCTTACTTCTCACGAAACATACACAATTCTGAATATATTTTGTTTGTTAAATGTGTGAGGCCCAGACTGCATGAATTAAAGTTTTAATTTTTTTTTTTTTTTTAAACAAAAATTCTCGAAAATCGTAGAATAAAAAAAATTCAAACATTTTTATAATCATTAATTTGGCACGAGCCATTTCCAGAAGTAAACTAAACGTTTATATACCCAAGCAATTCCCAGAACGGGATTAATTGGATGTTATTATACAGAATATCAGTTTACATTTTGGTCCAGGCAGCATTTCAACCTAACCATACCATCTGTTAAAGTTGCTGCTAGATAGTCAAAACATCTACCATCCGCGCATTAATACATACCACACACATAAATCTGTATCTCGAATATATCCGTTTATTCCAGCATCACGCAGAAAATGAAGATTTTTGATGGGTTTTCACAACGTTTAAGCTTGGGGTTAAAGCTAAAATCTGATGTACATGTTAAAACGTTAGGACACATTTTTAATGAATATTCTGGCGTAACTTAAAAATCTGGATTTATTTTGACGAGATTTAAAACTTTCGGTTTCTATAAACAACACTTTAAATTAAAGGGGTGCACGGTAAAGGGGAAAAGTGGTTACGCTTTTGTAAACCTAATGTAGACAGTATTTTTCTGCTTGTTTTAAAGTATACGTGTGCAAACTTCCTTCAGTATTGGATAAAGTGTATCTTTGTATAAAGAACATTGCAATAATTAAGGGATGTAAAGGGGGAGAGTGGGTTTTTGTAAAACTAACGTGCACAGTATTTTTCTCTTTGTTTTAAAGCATATATGTGTGAAGTTCCATCGAAATCAGATAAAAACTATGGGTTTGCATGAAGGGGTATATAGCGAAAGAGGATAGGGTTTTTTGAAATTTTTTGTTCAGAAACCGTCTCTATGAAAAAAATACATATATGTGCCAACTTTCATGGTTATCGGTCAGAAGGTGTCAACTGTAACTTTTGAGTAAAGAACATTGACAAAAATTAAGGGGTGTAAATGAGGACAGGGGTTTGGATTGGCAAACAAAAAGTTGACAGTATTTTTTTCTTTATTTTAAATTCAAGTATTAAAAGGTCCGTTGCAATCGGTTAAAAACTGTGGATTTGTATAAAAATCAAGTGATGTAAAGGGGGCAGGGGGAGGTTTTTGGATTTTTGTTTGGTCAAAAACCTTCTCCATGAAAAAATACATATATCTGCTAACTTTCATGGTGATCGGTTAAACGGTGTTGACTGTAGTTTTGTGTAAAGAACATTGACAAAAATTAAGGGTGCGGAAAGGGGGAGAGGGGTTGGTTTTAGTAAACCAATTATAGACTGTATTTTTATCCTTATTTTAAAGTATACATATGCACATTTTTATCGAAAT